>JAOVYX010002872.1:0-39728 GCA_035668315.1 Drosera spatulata
AGTGATGTTCGACTCAACCTTCTTCTTGAAGGTCTTGGGTTCGAATCCCACTAGCCTCAAAATCCATATTGGCCACGTCCGTTGACTTCGGTCAAAGCTTTAACCGATGCTGGTGGGGGGGACGCCTTATCAGTGTCCGGGTAATTAGTTGAGGTGCGCGCGAGCTGGCCCGGACACCTCCGTCATAAAAAAAAAATAAAAAAATTTGTATTACGAGACAATCAAATATCATTTTTTTAAAAAATTATCGTGAAACACTAATGATACTTTAAGTTATGTGTTATAACCTGACGTCGATTATATAATTTTCTAACGTCGTTAAGAAATAAAACAAAATTTCTCAAAATAAATATTGAATAATATAAAAAATAAAAATGTTATAATTATTTTGGGACGTATGGAATATCTTTGCTTTGATCCTTTTGGATACAGAGGCAAAAGTGAGATTAGAGATGGATAATCCAAACATATGGATAATATTATGAATTTTGACACTTTTCTTCCATAGTAATGAATTTTGGCTCAGAGATTACCGACTTCGCAACCTTCTTTAGCAGATTCATTTTCTATTGAAATCTCAGATATATCATTGACGTATCATTTCTGCCTCCAATTGTAATGGAATTCAAAGATATGGGAAGAAGACCTATTCTTCATCCGAAATTCTATTGGAGCATCAAGTCTAAACAACTACTAATACGCTTGTCCATCGCTTATCAAGTGCCATACAAGATCCAGAAAATAAATACATAAGAAGATAGGATTCAAACTCACGATAGGAATCCATTCCATTAAAAATCTGAACTAACTAGAAGACCCAATATAGATCTTAACAAAAAGGATGGCGATGATCACATGATCTTATCTTTAAAATGGTGGCATGAAATGGTATGTCTATTACTCCAATACTCCCATCCAAATACTCCCATATTACCATAATAAAAGTGCTAAAACAATGCACCTATAAATTATGCCACTAGGTGCTAGCTACTTATAGTTAGCAAAGGGTGGAAATGAGCAAACAGTATACGAATGACAAAGAACTATGCAAATCACACACGCACGCATGCTTGCAATTACTGCTATTGACCGGTCCGGACCTAACTCATCTCCTAATCAACCTTAAGCATACCAATCAACCTTCGGCATATATACCAATCTTCCGATTGTCAAATAATTTATAGACAACAGTTCAATCAAACAATAGATAATGTGCATTTTCCAAACGCACTACCATCGACAACACTGGATAACGATTCAAGAACATCACGATTTTTTAACTATGGCAGAAGATCCACAATTTCGTTAGTATCAATGGTCGACACAATTTCGTTAGTATTGATTCTATGGAATCGTGGTCTGCATTGCATAAAGGGAAAGCGAATGTGGTTTGCCCCAAAAAAGAGGGAAGCAACTTTTTATTCCAACTTTCGCAGAGGAGGACGCATCGTACAATAGTAATTCCATACGGCCCCAAATTTCCCCCACTTCATTTTTGTTTGATTTATTGGATTTCAGTGCCTATTTTTTCTCTACCATATGTACATGTTGTTTCCACACTGATAGTTTACAACATGGTTTAAAAGCTGATCTTTGCGTAACATGAAATTTTGCTGAAGTTTAATGCTCAAGTTTTACAATTCATACTGCTCATAGTATCGCATCTAAAAGTGATGATAAAGGTAGTAATCAAATTATTAAATCAAATAAAAAAATCATTCCAAAAGCTCGCCTACAATTCCTAACACAAAAGTATCACTACTCCAATGGTTACAATAGACTCATTAATATAACTCTCATTCGTTCTAGGGAACATCAATATCTCTCTAATGGAAACAAGATCATTCGGCAAAATCACAAAACACGATACACACACATCTTAAAACTCATAACATAGACATTTCAGAACACACATAATGTTAGATCTATCATGCTTAAGCTCCATTTATCCTTTTATCCTTTTATGTTCCTTTTTTCTTCCCTTTTCTTGGTATTTTCTTGGACCCGAATGATATTATTGCAGGGTCCAACACATTCCTTCCCCTTCTCATTTGAGGTCCAAGCTCATTCCTCCCTGGTGTGTATATATACACACATAGACATGAGGCACTTGCACACTACTCCCAGTTAGTGCTCACCACACAGGCACAACACAAAGCTCCACCAAGGCACATCCTTCTCCTGCTACTACAACACTGCCAAAACTCTCTCAACTGTCATTCTTCAAATCATGTTGGGAATGGAAGAGGTGATGATCGAGTGGGAGGACGCCTTTGCGGCCTCGGAAGACCAGGGACTACCCCCGGGCTTCCGGTTCCACCCTACGGACGAAGAGCTCATCACGTTCTATCTCGCCTCTAAGGTCTTCAACAACCACATCTTCAACGCCACCACGACTCTCATCAGTGGCGGCGGCGGCGGAGGAACGAACCCCTCCTTCGCCGGCATCCACATTGCCGAGGTTGATCTCAACCGTTGCGAGCCTTGGGATCTTCCAGGTAAACAAAACCGATTAATGTCATTTCATCCTTCTCCAATTTCAACGTCAGCTGTCTAGTTTCTCTCATGTAAACTTATTCTCTCCTGAATCCTGAACCCGAGTTACGAGAATTGATACTAAAATCAATGCGATGAGCAGAGAGGGCGAAGATGGGGGAAAGAGAGTGGTACTTCTTCAGCCTGAGGGATAGGAAGTACCCGACGGGTTTGAGGACAAACCGGGCCACCGGAGCCGGATACTGGAAGGCCACCGGCAAGGACAGAGAGGTGTATGGAGGATACAATGGAGAGACGCCGCTGTTGCTTGGGATGAAGAAGACGCTCGTGTTCTACAAAGGCAGAGCCCCTCGTGGTCTCAAGACCCGTTGGGTTATGCACGAGTATCGGCTCGACGGTCACTTATCCCACCGCCATTCCTGCAAGGTAACACCACACCACTGCCTCCAACCCCTATTTTCAAATGATATTGACTCATGATCTGATTCAATATCCTATATGGCACGACGACATAACTTAAACTACGACGAGTGTTGAAGATTGAGAATAGAATGATACAGAAATTAGAGACTAATGTGGCATGTGTGTGTTTGTGCAGGAGGAATGGGTGATATGCAGGATATTCCACAAGAGAGGAGACAAGAAGAGCTCCATTTTTCAAACACACCCAGCTGCCCATCAACCTTCATCTCCTCGCCGTGTTGATTCCCTTCACCAGCAACGGTGTCCGTTGCCCGGCAACAAAGCGTCACCGCCGCCTCCACTACTAGGGAATCCTCAACCTCATATCCCATTCCAAGAATCAGACATCAAGTCCTTGCTTAATCACTTCTCATTTCCACCCTTGGGCAACTCTTTCCAACTCCAAGCTCCAGGCTCGTCGTCTCCCGTTCTGCCACCAATTTGCACGACCACGACCACGGCCACCACCTCAATGAATAATATCAAGGGTGATGCCAACAGCTACCATCATGACATTTCGCCGTCAATCGACTTCAAATCACTCGTATCACGTCATGATCATTATAGCAAGGAAAAGATAATCGATCAGTCACGACCAAAGCTGCAGCAACAGCATCCAACCATGACTACCAATACTATTCCTAAACAGTGCAAGACGGACACCACCGACTATAACCTCCTTTTCCAACATCATCCCGCTCATCAAAGTTCGCTAAACAACTCCGGCGTCATTACGCTCCCGAACAACTGGTTAGACAAAATATGCCAAATCCAGCCACCACCGACTGCCGTGCCTCCACCATTGCCTCTCCCACCACCACCGTCGTCTCAAATGCAATACCCTCTGAACTTCGGGTTCAATGGCAGTGGCCTCTTAGGCATCAACCCCGACATGTCGTTGCCATCGGGGCTCATGGCATCGGACGCTTACCCATCACATTACAATTAGTGAGGGTGTGTAGATCAGTTAATTACAGTTCTAAGATGTCCAAAGGAAAAGCTAGCATCACTAGGCTCCTCTATCTCTCTCTGTTATGTGCTCCTACTAATCAAATCAAAGATTCACTGCTATTTTAGCTACTAATAGCAGTACTGTACCAAGAGATTCTTCACTATAAGTATCAGGATAATTTGCCAAATCAGGAACCCCTGTGGCTTGACAGATTTCTAAATTAAATTGTGGATAATTAGGGTGCTTACACCCTATCTTGAATTGACAGGAAAGATGGGTTGGGAGGAGGAGGAGGGTGCAGCTTAGGTTAGCTCCTAGCCTAGCTGTGAAATTTCATGGCCCCAGAATAATTGTACAGGGTTTGATAATTATGTAAAGGACCGCTGAAATCTTGATCATAGTTTTAGTTAGTTCCTGAGGAAAATAAGCTTTTAACGTAATTTGCGAGATAAGACTAAATATACAATCATTTCATAGATCTTACTCTAGATGAGTGTCTTTGGCCTCAGGGATAAATAACTTATCTATAATGCCATAATCTGCCAGCAATTCGCTTCATATGCACCGTAATTTGATAATTCCTTAAATACTACACTTCCAAAAACTACAGAATTCGATTTCAACCTATGTATGTATGAATCAACTGCATCAAGCTTTGCAGCTTCATTATACTTGCTACTCCACTTTTATCCCATGAGACATTTAATGTTAGCGTAGGCTCTTACTAATAGCGTCTTACTCATATCGTCCTAAAATTTAAGAACTCCAATATTTTCTTAAGTACCCACATGAAAACTCAATCATGATCCAATAACTGCAAGTAAATTGAGACTGAAGTAATATGATTTACCCTATGATTTGTCTTTTGTGAATTTGGCGCGAGGAAGAAGGGGAGGGATGGGAGCAAGCAGAATGGAGTTGAGCAGAGCAGATAGAGTAGTCCCATTGCCATTGGGGCAGACAGTAACAGCTAGGAGTAGGCGATGACCACCCTAGAACACCCACCTGTGCACTAGCTCTCTGTCCAATCACAGTACCCACCCAAAGACGAAAATTGAGAGAAAAAGGAAGAGAGGAAGTGTACATCCATTCATTGGATTCGAGTTCTATAGCTATAGGAAGTGTAACATGAATATGCAAACTTAAGATGCAATAGATTATGCCCCAACTCTATTCCTATAAGAAATTATAGCACATGAACAAAGCAACGAAGGAAGTAGAAGAGACTTTTGCAGAGTGAATCCGGAGCACTTGCATTATAATATGTATAATAGGTATTCGATCCGTAAAATAAAAAAAGTAAAGTGGTGATATGATCTAAAATTATAAGAGCACATACATTAAAATCTTTTTAACAGAATTTCTATTTTACATGTTCAAATTCATCTTATTCACATTTTATAGATTGTCTATTTATCATCTACTGTATCAAAATCTTTATCTTAAACTATACAGTTTTCTATTAATAATATTTCATATCCTTCACACATTAACTTTCACTATTACTCTCTCTTCTCTCCATCATGCATGACGCCCAAACCCATACCAAATACACAACCAACGACGTCGTTCTGAACCACCACCATGAAACCGCTGGAGTCGTGTGGTCCTCCCCTGAGCTCGTCGCCAACCCTCCTAAGAGCAACCGGAGCTCACCCCGCATTGGACAATGAACCTTCGCAACCGTTTATTACCCACGCCACAACACCACCAATTGTCCTCGATTCCCTTGATTTTCCATAAATCCGGCCCGACCACTACTCTCCTTCAATTTCGATCATCGGACAACTAACGAGACGCGTTCATCGGACAACTAACGAGACGCGTTCGAGACACCAACTGGAAAAAAGGGGAATGGTGCAACTTGCACCCAAATTTTTTTATTAGTTATAGATATTATAGTTTATTTTCAACTTTATCGACTTATTGTTCATAATTATACATAATAGGTAATAGAGGAGGTTCTGCTACGGGTCCAATTTTTATCTAATTTCTTCTTTTCGTTATCATAACTATATAACTTATCTATTTTACATAATTCGGTGTAAATACTCTAATAATGTTGAAAAAATGTGTTGGAATGTATGTAAAATTGTAAACTTTATAAGAGAGATAGACAATCACTACACAATTGACGCGTTACTGTAGTATTATCTTTCTTTTTTTTAGTTGAATTTATCATAATATTATGTAATATAAGAGAGAAAAGTGTAAAAAGGTGCCGCAAGTGCACATGGTGCTAATCCGCTGTAGATTTCATTCAAATGATACTCTCTCCATCATACTACCATCTCGTGGCAAAAGATTTAGGAATCCAGGTGCTCACTTTCACGTCGCGAACACTTTTCTGCTGGCAAGGAATGCCCTCACCCTCCCTTATGATCCATCTATAGTGGGTGATTGAGGGGGGTTCATGCATCATATGATGCAGCAATAACGAAGACAAAAACCTCCACTTAACCTGTATCTGACCACATAATTTTCCCGAACTTAAGTCATTCTATCAGCCATCCACATTTCCACTCTTATTATTTTGGAATTTATTCTTCGTAGGAAACCAATAACGAAACCATCGGCAGACATGTTCTACAGCCATTGTAGTAGCAAAACATAATTTTTACTCGAGACAACCAGAAAAATAGAACAACAGAAGATTGGGGGAGATCACAATCGTATATCCAGACCCACAAGGAGCACAACACTTCCAAAAATGGTTCATCTTCATCAGGATTTTATAGCCATAGCAGAGAATGCAGAACACACTCAAAAGAGAAGTAGAATTCAACATCACATACCAAGTAAATGGTTCCAAAAACCACCTAGCTGATTATTACAAGGTCCGGCGAGCATCGGTCATGTTGGCCATTATGATTAAGGTAGCTGACATGTCCTGTGACAGAATAAACTTAGCCATTAGAACAATAAAAATGGACTATGTAGTTCATGAGAAATGGCGTCGCTACTCCTAACAACAACCCAATGCATGTATTGAAGCAAAGTTTGCTGAGGCATTCTTCACTAGAAAAAATAGTAGTTCCATATCATCTAATGTTGAAGAAAAAATATTAACATATTTGTTTGCATCCATAATGGACCTTCTACCATCGGTTCGTAACAATACTTACAAGAGAGAAATAGCCCAATGCAATCATTTGCACTCTTGATGCCTACCTATGATTCGGGAGGCCCTAACGAATAATGACAGCCTAATTCTTAAACATTACTTTGAACCTCACATGTATCACCATTGCATCGCATCCCAATCCATCAAATTCATACAGATCAACACCACAAATAAAAATCTTATTTTAAACACCAAATCTAACAGAGAATCAAGTCTCACGATGCATCTGACAGTGCAATAAGCTCGGTGAGGGTTCCAATCTCAGAACACATTTGAATTTAAACATCAAAGAGAGAACAATTCTACATAAACCACAATCCAATGTTTAGCCAACCAAATACAAGTAATCAATCATCAATTACCCATCAAATTAACACCAATCGCAATCACAATCATCAAACCCTAATCCGACTCCCAAACCCTAAACACATCTAAATCGCGAATCACAGCGGCCAAATCTAATCGAATCGAGTCTCACCAGATAAACGGAAAACCACGACAACGATTCAGTTTACGGAGGCGGGGTCGAGAGATTTCTTGGGCTTGGAGTAATCTGGAGGCGAGTAGACGAGTGAAGCGATCATGGCGCCGGGGAACACCACGAACTTCGCCACCGTCGCCAGCTTCGACAGCAACGGCTCGCCTCTCAACAACCCCGACATTTTGGTGTCGCAGAGTTCGAAGAGGAGAATTCACAGATCAAACGGATTCGACGATGGTGTCGCTTCTCCTTCGTTGCTGCAAGCGGAAATGTCCAGAGATAAAAAAAGCAGAACCTAACTGCTTCCGTCTCACGAAGTCACGATGTTTGAGTCATTTTTTTGGTGTACAAATGACTTTTTTTTGGATAAAAAGGATCAGGAAAAAATTACTCTCTCAGACACGTTAGAAATTTGTAGATGTAATGTTTTATTTGTGCTGTGAGAGAATTAAATATTATTTTTTAATGTAAAATAATGGTTAAATATTAAATATTTTTTATTTTAAATTAATTGAAATATTATTATATTTTAGTAGTCCTAAAATAAACGAAACGTTTTTTTATTTAAAAATTTTTTTTACGTTCCGACAAAACTATTCTCTCCGTCCTATAAGAATTACAAAGGTTTGATTAGATACGAAAATTTATATTTATGTTGATTTTACAGATGATGGCCTTTTCATCCTTGGGTTTATGTGAGAGAGAGAGGAGTAATAAAAAGAAAAGGAGAAGAAAAAGTAATGAGATGAGTTGATATGATATAAAATAAAAGTATGAGTATTTTTGTATTAGTTTTGTAAAAAAAAATTTCTAAATAGAAAAATATTGTGTTTTTTTGAAACATTCAAATAAAACAAGTGTTCTAACTTTTATGGAATGGAACGAGTACCTTTTTATGTCAATAATTACTAAATTTAGCACACATATAAATTCTTGATCCGGGTCAAAACGTTTCGATTAAATTGAGATTAAAAAAAATAATAATTTAAGTTATATATTTCAAAACGAAACTCCTCGAAAACATACTTCTTTGAATTATCGTGGAACCAGTGACATGATTTTATTGTGTCGTTAAGACGTAAAATTAAATTTCTCAAAACACGTATTACAACAATAAGAACAAATCAAGCCTTTATTCCATCAAGTGGGGTCGGCTACATGAATACAACGGCGTAATTTCAATCTGTCATGTACATCATCTTCTGTAAAATTATGATAGGTCATATCATATTTCAAAGTTTCTCTCATGATCTTTTTAGGTCTCTTTCATCCTCTCTTGACATGTGGTAACTCTCAAACTTCGCATCTCCTAACAGAAGTTGTGATTGGCCTGCGTTTTACATGACTATACCATCTTAGTCGTAACTCCCTCATCTTATCTTCTATTGGAGCCACACCCACTTTCTGTTTGATAATTTCATTTCGTATCATATCTATTCTTATATGTCCACATATCCACCTTAACAATTTCATCTCGTTTACATTCATCTTTTATACATGCTCCCATTTACTTGCCCAACATTCTGACCCATACAGCATCGCTGGTCGAATAGTTGTCCTGTAAAACTTTTCTTTTAACTTGGTAGGTATTTTAGGATCACATAACACTTCTAAAGCGTCCTTCCATTTCACCCAACCTGTTTTAATCTTATGATCAAAATTTGCATCAATTCCTCCATTCTTATGCAGCATCAAACCTAAATATTTGAAAGAATCCATTTTAGGGAGAGACTCTATTCCCAACAATATATTCTCACTATTTGTTTGACTATTCTCATTAAAGACACTTAAAATACGTACAGAATAATAAAAAGAATAATCAAATATTATACTTTATTTTGAGTCGTAGGGAGTACATTCTTATAGCTATATACTATATACCAAGGTCTCGTTTGATACGAAGGAGGGGATAAGGGTGGATTAATAATGAAGGGATTAGTAATCCCATCATTGTTTATATGAGGTATTAATTATCCCAATCAAGCGTGTTTGGTATCAGAAGGGATTATTGTACTTATCTGGTCATTAATCTAATGCGCTGTTTGGTATACATCGTCTCCTTCGAGATTATATTATATTTTTCCAAAAATGCCATTTACCTAAAAAACTGGATGATGACTTTGGATGTGTATCTGTATAAAGCATGATATGACATAGACTATTTTTTCAATTTCCAGAACCGCATCAGTTTCAAATACCAAAAAATCAAAAAAAGAAAAGAAAAAAAAAACAAAAAAAAAAAAAAAAACACTAAAAACATACCAAAACGAAGAAGGGAAAAAAAAAAAAACAAAGTTACGCAAAACGAGTGAATATCATCCAGTAGTTTCAAATACAAATTCAAATATCGAAAAAATCAGGAAAAGCGTTTCATCATCCAGTAGTTTCAAATATCAAAAACGAGTTCCTGTACCCAAATTTCAATTGCTTTAATATCCAATAATTTTTGTATCTATTGAATAACGACATAAGACGTATGAACAAAACAGGTTCAACTTTCTTCAACATCCAGCAAAAGACAGAGAGAACAGTCATAAATAATCTCACATACAAAATTCAACATGGCTAATTAAGCATCAATCCAGCAAGATAACAATAATATAGAACTAACTAATGGTATCAATCTAACTTCGAAGAGTACCATCCAACAACATCTTCACCCACTTAACTCTGGATGTATCGGGAAGGCCGAGAAAGCAATCAATTAGCTTTGATTCCATGCCCATTTGTGCTGTCGCACGCAATACATCATCTTCCGATAAGTTAAGAATAGCAATTGCCGAATGTAACTTCATCCTTGCGTCAGTTTTGTCAACTTCATGATCGATCCGGCTTGTAATCAACTCTAGCTTCTTATTTAATTTCTCACATAACATAGCCATGTTTTCTTTAATGATGTAACGCAAACCGCTCATCATCTCATTTGTTGCCCTCCTTCCTTCCTTCCGGCGTAACTTTTCTCTTCTTGCCTTTGATTCGTGACTCATTGATTCTTTAGTCTCATCAATACCATCAATACTATCTATAAATTCATTGAACTCACTTATAACATCTCCATTTTCTCGATTCATGTCTTCAACTGTCTCGGCCACTTTTTCAGCACGATCACCGGTTGCACATTCAATGTCTCGAATCTCCTGCCAATCCTCAAAATAAGGATACGATTTGTTTCTCCTGATCTTTGCCTCGGGCTCTTTCTACAACACAAACAATAAAAAAAAAAATAAGTTGGATCATTTTTGTATGAAAAATAAGTTAGATCACATGGAGAAAGTTAGATGATGAAAAGACTTTAGTATTCAATAGACAATAAATTAGATCACCTTTGTATATTCTTCCTATATGTAATATGAATCAACTGTCACCATATGATCTTTGTCATTCCAACTAAAACCAGAAATGGTCATCATGGTACAAATGATCTAGTAAGATTTTTTTCGGACTTTGAACTTCGACTCAATATGAGGATTTGCCTTTAAATCTGTACCAGGCAATTTCTTCGCCATATCTTTCTCTAATTGAGCAATATACCCAATTCAAAAAGTGCCTGCTTCCGTTTTCCAAGTCGGATTATTTATAAATTTCAAGCATTGGAGTAAGATTTATTCCTCCTTTGGAGTCCATGTCCGCCTAGTAATATTGAACTTCCTTTTCCTTGAGCTGGTCACTTCATTGCCTGTTGACTAAGATGCCATTTGTATACATAAACACAACATGGACATAAAAATCATGAAAGTGTCATTAGATGGAGTACTAATACAAGCGATACTGTAATGCCCTCGGATTTCCTGACCGGATGATACGTGGGCGTTATGTCGTCACGGACCGAGTCCGTGACAAGGCCGAATAAACCGAATGGGTTTAGGGGTATAGAAGTCAAGGAAACAATAAACAGTAGCCAAATTCATAGCTTACAATTTCGAATACCTGTTTTAGTTACAACATCGGTGTGGAGACAATGCAGATCGATTATTACATTAAACAAAATAGATCCTCTGATCTGTTATTACATTTGAAAATACGTGAGATCATTTATATGCATGTAAGCTCTCACTAAAAGCCTTCAGGTGCTGTTGGGGACATACCTGCAATTGAAAAATATAATCGTGTGCTAATGAACCTCAGGTGTATGAATCCCAATTACAGAAAACTTCCGCTAATGGCTATGACGACCGGCGAAAGTGCCTAAAATATTTTTATATATATAGGAAAATATGAGCGTCATATCAACCAGCATCGTTTTACATTGCTTTATAAGGCTTCGTATCGCTTTTAAGAGTAATTCATTTCTTAACTTTTATTTAGGGTTCATGACCTGACTCAAAAGCAGCGACAACTCCAAGGATATGACCGACTCGGAGTATAGAGATAAGATGCCAATCGTCAGTCGGGCTACCCAATAGATTTTGTATATTCGCACCTGCCTACTCTGTGTGTCGCCTTGCACCTCTTGTGCGCATTCAATGTGGTATCGTTTGTCAACATTGAGATAATTTGGGCCTCCCTGCAGAGAGCAACCCGTGGTCCCGCCACAACAGTGTAGAAACCGCCGCATGCATGCAATGAGGATGGGGGATGCCCATCGCTCCCTAGCTAGTTCTCACCCGTGACGTTGACTCAGGGAATTATACTGGAGTGCAATGACTCAAACAAAGTCACCAAGACTATTCAAGGAATGCAACTGATGATCGCAATGGATCAAAGAAGGGACATCATGTTCGACCTTCTCAATAATTTCAAGGAAAATGACCAACGATCCAATGGATCCACAAGGAATGTCAATGCTGTCCTTGTCAGTTCAAGGAGACGATATTTCCTATTCCTTTGCTTTTCATTAGTTCACATGGATAGTGTAACTATGCTCCACATCCCCCTTTTCTTTTTTATTAATCATTTAGCGGTCGCTTTCATTTATTTTTCGTGAGGGTATATACATTATAAGGGTGCATTCTAGTTTATTTCGATCCCAAATACCCCACCACATGTCAAACGTGATCGTATATGCACGTTTGACATTATATTTCCGCGTAAGGGTTATGTATCTAAAATACGCATTTAGGTTTAAAATTCGATGCACGAAATAGTCGTCTTTGGCCTGAAGGCCGTCGCGGCCGTGACTAACTTGTCATTGGCACGACGCCCTGTGCACCCAGGATGGTCGTGGTCGCGACTATTTCGCTGCCCAGAACCTGCAGGAAACTCCCGTACGATGTCACGGATCCCTCATTTCACGCCACAACGCGTCAAAATCATTGCATACACATCAAACACAGCATAAACACCTCCCACACATGCACGAACGGGCTTAAATCGTGTGAACGAATAAAAGAGGCATCTCGGACGAGTGAGGTTACCTTGATTAACGATGATCCTCGATACACATGATCACACGGATGGATCTGTTGATGTCCTTTGATCGGACTGTTGGCGCTGACCCTTCCCTCGGCCTGCTGCTGCACTTCGTCGTGAAGATGGTGGCGGTGAAGAAGTGGTGAGGAGACGAAGACGATGGTGAGATTGATGGCGGCGGCTGGAGATGATGATGGCGGCGTTGGCGGCTGCAGAAATTGGCTGGTGGTAGTGATGATGGTGCTGGTAGAAGTGAGACAGTGGTAGGGAGAAAGGTGAGTGCAGGAGTGGAAGAGTGGAGGTTGACGGGAGAAAGTGGAGGAGTGGGTGAGAGTGCGTGGAAAATACCCCATTCCGTTTCACGATACGTCTCGTTCAGTCCTCGATTTACCCAAATTTCGTAATTTTAATTCATCGATAAATTTATCCCGTATATGAAAATATGACCCCCCGAGTCATAATCCATTATTTATGAGATTAGATCAATAGTCCTATCGTGCAACGTTTAAAACGTTATATCGTTGTAACGTTATTCTTCATAATGTTCATCGTCGTAACGATCATTTAATTATCCAAAATATCCCATCGTCATATTTGATTTCATAATCAAATATTTTCTTGGACTTAAATATATTAGCTTTAAGCACGATTTATTTTAAAATCGTAACGTTATATATTCGTTTCTAAATTCTTAAAATTCTCGGGTATTACAGATACAAACTCAGAACAATTATCATACATTACTACATATTGAAATTACTACATAGCAATAAAGGGAATCTTGAATATTTCACTCGAATGAAACAAAAAACTAGATATAGAAAATTATTTTTTTATTTTTTATTTTTTATTTTTTATTTTTATTTCATCCATTTGAGAAACACAAAATAAAAAATATAAAACATAAGTGATACCAAATAGGTCCTAAATTAGCTCTCAATTTTTTGATAGTGATGAAATTCATTTATTTTGTTCCAATACAGTTATGCACGGGTGCACATACTATAATATATATTCCCTGTGCTTAATTAAAGGAAACAGTATGATTTGTCACGTATATTTATGTGTGATATAAATTTCAGGGGCTTAAATGTATTTTGTTTATGTTTTGTTTCACATAACAAATAAATAGAAGTGCGTGATAGTGTTTCATGTATTTCTCACTCAACAAACGACAACAAAAAGTAGACAATCAACAAAAAGTGATTTTCAATTCTTGTTTTATGTACAAATATTCAATCTTCCTTTGTGACAAGTTATTTAAAAAAAAAATTATCTTAGTGTTAAAATATACATTGAGTGAGCAAGTCGTGGTACGTTTAGTGTTAAGATATTCGTTTGAAACAAGTTATTTAAAAGTATCGACTTTTGATACAACTGATTCCTTAATATGGTACTATCTTTGTCCCATAATTATTTTAACATTTTTCTACTATGTATAATTCAATATATAATTTGAAGAGGTTCGTTAGTCATCTAAACGGCATAGTTTAAATTTTCTATTGGTTCACGGTTATAGTACATAATGTTTATTATCATTAATGTTTCACGATATTTTAAAAAAAAACAACGTTTAACTCCCCATAATATCGGTTAAACTTTTTATCGTCATGCATATCCGATCAAAATAGTACAATCTTTTTTGGACGGAGGGAGTATCAGAGTAGGTTGTGATATGAAATCACGAGTTCGACCCCTGCCTCCTTTACGACGCACTTTGAACATTTGATACTCCCTCCGTACTAATGAAATTGCAACGTTGTCATATGCAAACAATAAAGTTATTCATGTTATGAATCGTCCGTGGAACGATTTAACATAGTTTTACGCAAAATTATCGAAAAACACTAATGATAGTTTAAGTTATATACTTCGATCCTGGACCAAAACGTAATTTTCTTACGTTATTAAAACGAATAACGAATTTTCTCAAAATGAATGTTGAATAATGTAGTGGTGATGCAACGCTACAATTTAAATAGGATGGAGGGAGTATATCTAATTCCTTAACTCTTTGTTTTTTTTTTGTTTTTTTTTTTTTTTTTGTTTATGGAACACTTGGATACGTGTGTTCTTACATTTTTGAGTTTGTCATCGAAAAATCCCTTATTTTTTTTGTCTAATGTTCAAGAAAAATATGCACATAGTTCTTTAAAAAAAAAAAAACAAGAAGAAGAAGAAGAAGAAGGGACAATTATTTTTTGTACTCAATGTAAATTTTTCTTACATTTTAATACCTATTTCGATTTTGATAATTCATATACACAAAATTATAGTTCACCCACGTATGATATATAATTTACAGAGTTAATGTTTACAGTTACGAATTCTAATGGATCTGTACTTGAATTTATTACTTTCTTTGTCCCAATTTAGCTGAAACTATTTGACGCAGTACGTAGTTTTATGTGTGAAAATTTTTTTATATGAAATTTGATGAAGAAAAAGTGTTTAATGATAGTGGAATTTACAATATCAGTTGTGAGAGGAGATACTGGATCTATTGTATTAGATGATAATTATTTTCGTATTTTTGTTATATGAAAAGATTAGTAAGATTAAAAAAATATTGAAAATGTTATGAATAAATTGAAACAATCCATAAAAAAAATATTATGTTATAAAAGATGTGATTTGGGATGAGGCAAAATGAGGAGTGTTGCTTTCTATTCAAAAGTTATCATAAAATACAACGGGTATAACCCTATTTAAGAGTGGCTTAAGAGCTTACTTCATAGTGAAGAACGTCCCGATGTAATGAATAGTTTACAACGAAGTAAATGATTACGCAACTATTAGCAGCATCAATTTCGTCCTTATTTTCTTGACGTTATGTATGCGAAACATTACTCTTGCTTATCTCATTGTTCATGTTTACCCACATATATTATGTTATAATACTCTCCCTTGAACAATACAAGCAATGGTTGGGTGCTAACGACTGCCTAATTAAAACCTTGTAAGAATAAATCCAGTGGAATAAAAACATGATCGAAGGAAAAAAAATACAGTCTCCCCATGGAGTACGCATCATCTCATCCCGGAAGTTCATTGAGAGACTGAAAATCGGTCTTATACCTCAACTGCTCAAAAGATGATTTGGGAAGCACCTTGGTAAATAGATCAATCAGATTGTTGCACGATTGGATCTACTGAATGCAGATGACTCCTTTGTCCTAAAGGTCGTGAGTATATAGGTATTTTGGATTGATGTGCTTCGTTCTGCCATCCTTTATAAAGCATTTCTTGAACTGTGCAACACAGACGACATTGTCTTCATGGATCACACTCGGTTTTTCAATGCTAGAAATTCCACATGATTGTTGGATATGCTGGATCATCGATCTGAGCAATACAGATTCTTTGTTGGTCTCGTGTATGGCGATGATCTCCGAGTGATTTGAACAAGTGGCCACCAGATCTTGCTTTGTGGATTTCCAGGATATAGCTGCGTCATTGTATGTAAATACATATCCCGTTTATGACCAGACCTTATGTGAATCTGATAAGTATCCAGCATCGGCATACCCGACTTGATCAGATTTTGACTCCTAAGAATAAAATAATCTCATGCTTATAGTCTCGCGTAAATAATGCATAATATGCTTGATTGCATTCTAATGCCTGCGAGTAGGCGCAAAGCTAAACCTTGACAACAAGTTGACCTTGAAAGCAATGTCTGGTCTTGTACAATTGGGTAGGTACATCAATACACCGATAGTACTAAGATACGACATTTCAAGGCCTAGGAGATCTTCATCGTCTTCCTTAGGCCGGAATAGATCGTTCTTAACATCAAGAAAACGGACCACCATGGGTATGCTCAATGGATGGGCATTGTCCATCCTAAATCGAGCGAGAATTTTCTCCGTATATGTCGATTGGTGGATAAGGATCCCTGTGGATAGGTACTCCACCCGTATACCAATGGAAAATTTTATTTTTCCGAGATCTTTCATCTCGAACTATTTCTTTAAGTAATCGCGGGCTTCCGGAATTTTAATTAGTTGTACCGATTATATTTATATCGTCAACATAACGACGAATGACAAAACCATTAGTCGATCTCTTGATGAATACACAAGGACAAACTTTATCGTTCACATACCCTTTCCATAATAGATATTCATTAACCCGATTGTACCATATTCAGCCGGATTGTTTCAATCAGGATAAAGAGCGTTGTAGTTTAACCGAATGTAGACTTTATGGTCGCAAAGAATTTGGCACTTTGTACCCTTTAGGGATTTTTATGTGAATATCGGTATGTCGTTACAACGTTCATATAATCTCATCCAAGAATTAGCCATATAGGTATGTCGTTACAACGTTCATGAGATACATATTCAAGCCTTCTTTGACTGTCATACATATTAAGAAACGAAACATAATCTCATCCATTACAGGGGAATACGTTTGTTCATAATCGATTTCAAGTATTTGTGAGAACCCCTTGGGCAACTAGTCATGCCTTGTACCTCACAATTTCATTTTTCTCATTGCGTTTGCGCACGAACACCCATTTATAACCAACAGGTTTAATGTGTTTTGGAGTTCGGGCTATAGGCCCAAACACATCACGCTCTTCGAGCGATTGCAGCTTGGCAAGGATTGCTTCTTTTCATTTTGACCAATCACTTCTTTGTCTACATTCATCCATACTTCGAGGCTCAAAATCCTCATAGAAGTTGAGCTTCACATCATGGGCCACATGATAGACAAATGCATCACTAATTTCGATTTCATCTCAATACCATACTTCCTCTTTAGTAGCATAATACATCGAGATTTCTTTATTCTCAAGAGATTGTTCCCGAGGCTTACATGATTTTGATTAGCCACATTAGGGGACTCATCAATCTCCTTTGGAGGTTGCATACTCTCCTTTGAAATATCGCATAGTTTTTCCCTTCTTTTCCTAGGGATTGTGTCCTTTGCACCAACAGGTCTTCTGTGCTTTTGGCTTATTTGAGACCCTTCTGTAGCTTTAACTACAGATCTATCTTCTGCGATTTCAATCCTTGCTGGGATATTTACAACATGTATATGAAATTTTGTCACCTTCTTTGCATCGACAAATACATTAGGCACTTAATTTGCAATTCTTTGCATATCAAGGATCTTATGGACTTCAAGTTCAGTTTTACTTGTGTGAGGATCGAGGTACAACAATGTTGAAGTCATCCAAGTTAAATCCTTTTGATCCTTGGACAAAGTTTTTACTTTGTCTTTATTCTCTCCCCTTAATGCGAGGAAGACTATTTCATCAAAGAGGCAATCAGAAAATCTCGCCGTGAACAAGTCTCCTGTTAGGGGTTCGAGATACCTGACAATAGATGAAGAGTCATATTCCACATATATTGCGAGACTTCATTGTGGACCCATTTTGCTCCTTTATGGGGGTGCAATAGGAACATAAATTGCACAACCAAAAACCCTTAAATGGAAAATATCAGGCTCATGACCATACATCAATTGATGTGTTGATTATTGATGTTGTGCAGAAGGCCTTAATTTGATTAGTGATGCTGCATGCAATATAGCATGCCCCCAAGTGCTTATTGACAGCGTTGTTTTAAGCAGCATGGACCTTACTGTCCATTGGAGTCTTTTAATGAAAGACTCGTTCAATGCCCAAGCACATGAAACACAGAGTGTTCAACATTATTCTCTGTTGCAATGCAACACTCATTGAATGCTCGTGAAGTAAACTCGATTGCATTATCAAGGTAAATCGTTTTAATTAGGGGATCAAGGAATTGTGCTCGTAACTTTATGATTTGAGAAAGCAGTCGTCCGAAGGTCATATTATTTGTCGACAGAAGGCAGACGCGAGACCATTTAATTGATGCATCTATTAGCACCATGAAATACCTAAATGATCCACATGATGTATGAATTGGCCCAAATATGTCACATTGCATCCTTTTTAGAAATAAGGAGGATTCTACACCAACTTTTGTGGTGTATGGCTTAGTGACCATTTTCCTAAGTGAGCAAGCAGTATATGATAATTCATGATTGCTGTGGATCTTTTGGTCATTCAATGGATGACCATGCGATGCTGATATTATTCGGCGCATCATGTTTACTCCTGGGTGACCTAATCTTTCATGTCATAATTTGTTTTCATCAGTGAACAAATTTTGGTACACGATGGCATGAGTTTCAACTGCTTCAATTGCTGTTAAGTATAACCCAGAGGAAAAAACAGAAAGCTTTTCAACTACGTTCTTTTTAGATGAAGTAGTTGATGTGATGAGAAGATACTCTTTTTCATTCTCATTAATGATTTCCAAATGATAATTATTCTGTTTTATTTTTTAAAAACTCAACAAATTCCTTTTGGATTGGGGCAATATAGAACCCCTTCGACCTTTAGGATGGTGTCATTTTGTAAAGCAATAGTTGCTGCACTAAATCCTACAATAATATCAACACTTTTCGATATAATACCAACACTCGATTTTGCACGAGTCAAAGACGAGAAAAAATTAGGTTACTTGAAGATGTTGTGCGTTGTAGCACTATCCACCATGCAAGCACTTTATTCATCTGGAAGAGAATATAATACATTAGCATAGTATGCATCGAAGAGAAGTAAGATACTTGAAATTGAAAACAAAATATGCACACCTATGATACGTATGATACATATGAAAACATATAGTACAACTGAAACAAATAAGGTGGCTGGCTATGTTCTTAGTCGAGAAAATCATTAGCCTCTATGTATGGAACATCATTATCGTCATTCTCATTCTCAGGAGCAATATTGAGATTTGTCTCCGGATTTTTCCCTTTTTCCTTCTGAGAAGCCTCATATAAATAGGTCAGATGCTTAGCAGTATGGCATGAGTTGGTCCAATGACCAGCAGTACCGCACTTGAAGCAAACAGAATCTAGAGTTTTATCGGAACGGCTCCTTTGGCCTTTGAAACTTCCTCGACTTATACTCTTGTCGCGCTTGTTGTTATCCTGACGAGTTGGAATGGGATTGTTACCCTGCTAACTCCGGCTTCTTCTGAATCATTTGTCACGACCCTTTACACTATAATCATGACCTTTCCCCTGGCTGCTTTCTCCAACCTCAAAAGGCCCAGCAGTGTTGGCCTCGGGTAACGGGATAGCGCTAGTCGAACGAGAGTTGTTCTCCTGAACCAGCAGCTCATTTTGCTCTTAACAATTAGAAGAGCATCCATCAAATCAGAAAACTTTTTAAAGTTTCTGATGCGATACTGCTGCTGAAGCATCATATGATTGGGATGAAATGTCAAGAGCATCTTATCAATCATTTGCGCATCATCAATAACCACCACACATAGTTTCAGTTGAAACTTGAACTTGTGGATTGTGGAGTTATGGATTGTAACATCCTTATAATCTTGGAACCTCAAATTATTCCAAGCATTCTGTGCCCTTGGACATAGAACATACGCCAAACGATGAAAACGCTCCTTTAGTTATGAAAACGACCCAAAGTGATATCCTTTTACTATGTTACCACGTCAGGTGATGCTCAAACGAGGGGAGTATTGTATACTCTTCCCGGGTTAAAATCAAAATTTGTAATCCTTAAACCGAAAGCATTATGAATGATTAAAACTAATCAATGAATAAAAGATTACATTTCTTTATTGTGAATAGAAACTTTCTTGTTTTAAGAAAACTTATACAAGAATTAGTATAATCCTTATCCTTATTAGGAATAAAACAAACAAAAAATTTCCATCACATGCAAAGCCAGCCGTGGATGTAAAACAGTAAGAGGGTTTGATAATCATCAAAACAAACCTCGATGAAATCATAAACTGACCCATAATTATAACCATGACTATCCATGTTAAAACAAGCCCACAAAAGTTTTCAAAAGGGAGCAGATTCGTGTTGAGCAAAAATGGACAGAGCTCATAAATCCACTTATGAATATTTTTGTTTTAAGCAAAAACAACGATATGGTATAACATGAACGAAACACCGCTTGAACGCCACCTCACCGTCTCAGCAAGACTCTATTCAATTTGGAGCAGTCATTGATATATAGTTGGTGTAGGCGGGAATCATTTGATTACCTGACTCAGCTGACGGGTTGACGGATTACAACAACTGGCTGATAACATGGTATAAAAAATATGATTTGAAACCGACAAAAAAAAAATCTTATTCAAAATCATCATAAAATACAACCGTTATAATCATATTTATAAAGGATTTTAGGAGATCATTTTATAATGAAAAACGTCCCGATATAATGAATATTTTACAAAGAAATAAAAAGATGTGTAACTATTAATGTCATCGATTTCGTCTTTATTTCCTTGACGTAATATATACGTAATATTATTGTTATTTATCCCATTATTTATTTTTATTCTCATATATCTTATTTTAACATATTATAAATATTAAGAGGAAAGGAGTATTTGCAATCAAGCGAGCCTTGTGTTGCTTGGAAGGATATATAATATGTGGACTAAATTTGTTGGCAACTTGACGCTCGTCCTTGATATATCTTCCATTCCACGTAGTCGATCTTCGAAGACAAAAAAGAGCATCTAACATTTACGTGTCAGAAATTTCAGCCATACATAATAACATTTGTAGCAATGAACTTAAACTACTTATGTTACATAATGTTAACCGTTGATTGTATATGATAATGAGCTTAAATCATATTATATCAAGTGCTACTAAACTAAATCATTTATCACGATTTATAACTTTAACATATACAATAAGGTGATCAATCTATATAACATATGTATTTAAGTTGTTCAAACAGTTTTCATGCAACATTCAATGATCAAACATATTCTGGTTTTTAGTTATAAGTTCTTAATCTCATGATCTAAGCAACCTAAACGCATCAACTCATCCCTAATCTCAAACAGGCTTTCAGTAGACCTGGTGCATGAGTTTGGGTGCAATATAAGTTGTGCTGGAATGGAAAGAAACAAGGAAGGGGTCAAAAACTAGAAGGTGAGGCGATGATGATGTGCACAAGATCAGAAAAGGTGAAGGCAGGTCAGTCTACTACAGTAGAGGACAAAGTTGTCACTATCAGATCATACAATCATGGTTCCCTGAGCCTATAAAAGGGAAGACACAGTGCACAGGAGAAAGAGGGAGGACGAGTCTGAGAAAATTTTGACTATCATCTGAGAGCTTTCAAAAAAAGAAAAGACTTGAAGACTCGCTATGCACGATCTGAATTAAAGATTCAGGATTTCTGAAGAAGGTTCACTAGTCTGCAAGTGAAGAACAACAACTGCAACAGAGCACTGTAATATCTAGGTTCTTCATCCTTTAGCAAGAAGAGTCTTGTTGTAAAGGGGTTTTCTTGTAAGCCACAAATAAGAAGATAGTGAACCTCCTCTTGACTTGTCTATACTAATCACCAAGAAAAGATTGCACTAAGCTCCTATTGCTTGTTGGTAACATGTGTCTGAACCAGTATAAATATTGTGTCATTCATATTTTTGTACTGATCTTCATTTCTAAACTGCTAGCTAGATCTCAAAAGGCCCAAAGAGACGAGTTTTTCTAAGTTAAAATCTCAAGTGCAGAACTTCCGCTAACTACAGCAGACTAAGGCAGTACAGTCTAGCCAATACCTTTGTTGTGCTGCCTGATAAAATTTTTGAGATAACCTATTCAAACCCCCTCCCCCTAAGATATTTCTGGGACTTTCACATATGTTGACGTCCCACATCTTAGCGCCCCATGATCTTGACGTCTCATGTGTATTTATATATATTAGTATACTATCTTACGCGCTGCGTAATGTATTATGATTCTTTTATATGTTAATGTGTTAAAATCATACAATTTTGTTTTGACTGCCATTTTTATGATATAAATTAAACAAATTCTAACTACCTGCGTGCTGCATGAATTATTTATGATTCGTTAATATGTTATGCTTATGTGTTGAATCATGTGTTGATTCCTTAATATGTTTATATAGATTGCTTACACCTAAACCCTGTCAATTGACAGGATTACCTAAGTTATTATTGTTGTTGTTGTCATATGTTGCATTATGGGGTTAACTTCGATCCAATAATAAGATTGTCATTCTAGTTTTCATCTTGTTAAAAATGAAAAACATGTAAAAAAAAAAGAAAAAAAAAAAGATGGCATGTCTTCATCCTTCATATAATCATATGACTTTGTGTATTTATATATAATAGATTTTTTTAAAATTATTTATTTTTGTTAAATATGCTAAAAAATAGAGGGCGTATGGCCTTCTCACATCACATTTTGTGTATTTTTTTATTAATTAGATTATTGTGATTTTATTTTAATTTTCTTAGTTTGTTGTGATTGGTTTCTTTTTTGTTTTCATGTTTTTAAAAAATAATAAGATCTTATAAAAAATAAAAAAATATGGCGTACCGTCGTCCCACATTATATAATAGTTTTGTGTACCATGACGTCTCACAAAATAATTTTGTATGTTTATATATATAATAGATTATATTTTTTTATTCTAAAGATTATAAAGATTTGGAAAAAAATTATAAAGTTTTTTTTTGCTTTTTTTAATAAAATTTAACATTTGAAAAGATTATTTGAAAAGATTGTTGATGTCCCTATATACATAATAGTTATAGTATGATTCTTCATTATTTATAATCTTCGTAGTAAGGATTCCTTAGCATTTTTTTATTATAAATATTATTTTGTTTTTTCTGTTTTTTTAATAAAATTTAATATTTGAAAAGATTCAGGGTCATTTGAAAAAATTGATGACGTCCCAATGTGTCATGAGTATTTATCTATATAAAATAGATGTAGTAATTGTTGGATACCCATCACACGTCAATAAATATCTAAACAACTCACATTTACCAACCCCATATTAGACTAAATCAATATGTCTCCTTAACTGACCAACAAATTAACCTAAGTTTTAATTCGATAATAATTAATAAAGTCCATATATTTATAGGGTAAATCTAACAGAGTTTTCAAGGCTCGGGCACTATCAGTGTTGTGATCTCTGAAGGCGTAGGTCTCTCCTGGTTCAGGTTAGGCATCTCCATTACTACCTCTTGATCACTATGCCTCTGTGTAGTACTCGAGTTGACATGTTCCTGTAAGGGAATCGACAGGTTCAGATTAGGCATCTCAATGACCACCTGATCTTGATCACTATGCCTCTGCTTAGTACTCGAGTTGGCATGTTCATGTAAAGGAGTTCGACGGCTCTCCACGGCTCGATAGGCTAAGAGGGCATCGAGTTTGCTGTGAGTACGCACCAAAATAGCTCGAGGGAGTTTGTGGATCGGGAGCATGTGGTGAGTTCCGAACAACATATGCATCGTGAACATTGGTTCTTCGAAAGGCATGAGAATTAAGATTTGGTTGGTCGAAAATTTTTAGCAGCTCTTTTGTTCTCGCCCAAGAGGTTCTGATGGGATCCGCATTTAACCATGGACCTCTGTGCTCATAAAGGAACCGCACGATGAATGCAATGAGAGCCAGAACTGCTGCTACCCCGGTTATCATGAACAAGCCCCAGAAGCTCTCTAGACCAAGACTAGTCGAGGAAACGGAGGCGCCTGTATCAGCGCAGTTTGCTTGTTGCCCGAACCATGCATTCTCGATTTCCATCATCTTACCTCCTTCAGTCACGTTCAAGATCGTACGTGAAATATCCAGTACTAGAGCGGAACCGATTGGAAAGACGTGGTAAACACATCAACAGAAAATTCACATAATCGATTACAATATGCGACAAGCTATCATCGTAGCAAAAGAGTGGCTGCAATTTGCTAAGAGGGATTAACTCAATGGTAAGTAACTCCTCCCCCAACCAAGTGGTCAGATATCGATACCTCTTGAGGGCATCTGAAATAACTTCTTTGTGATAAATACTATATAACTGGGTCGTATACATCTCGCCCTTGGCACACTCTGCATTTAACAGAATTATGTGGGTTCGTTGCTCCACTTTGCTTGTGACTACATTAAGGATAACAGAGGTGTTGATGTTGATGCCTCAAATCAATGATGTTGATGTTTTTTTCTTCCATCTGTCTTAAATCATCTTCTTCTCCGCGTGATCCTCTTCTTCTCCGCTTGATTATCTTCTTCTCCGTATGGTCTTCTTCTTTCCACGTTTTGCTCCGAGAAAGCATGGATGTTGCTTATATAAGAGAGAGAGCAGAGGAGAGTAAGTGCGAAGGTAGAGAGGCAAAAGGAAGGAGAAGCAGAGAGGAAGGTTAGGAGAAGTGCGAAGGAAAAACACAAATATATAAACACATTGAGGATTTAAGAGATTTGTTTTAGAGATTATTATCTCTATCTCTTATTGTGAGATTCTCTATATTTTGGGTGTAACTCTTTTATATCGTCTCATTTTTGGATTAGTGGATATCTTCGTCGTCGGCGACCGTCGGTGGTTTTCTCTCGCAAGGGTTTTTAAGTAAAAATCTTTGTTTCATTTATTTTGCGCACTTGTTATTGTTTGTGTTGTAATTAAATAGACCCATTCGAAACAAACTGGTATCGGAGCTTGGAACGTTTCAATCCTTATTTCCTACACCGGTTTGCCCACGTAGGCTTTAGAAACGAACGTTGTTAAGCTTAGGATTTAAGTTATATTTTTTACGAGTTAGTTTCTTGCGTTTTTTCGACAAAAAATATTTTTTTACCTCTGATGAACAGTGAGTGAACAATGTTTTTGGTGTCTTTCTAAAGACGTTCTTCAGAACATCCTAGAGGAAAAGTCTGCCAAGGCTTTTTGGGATAAGCTGTCCATCTTATATATGAACAAATCTGTTATATCTCGTTTGTACATGAGACAGCGTCTTCAGTCTTTCAAAATGAAGGAGTCCACTATCTCACTAGAAAAGCACTTGATGGAGTTTCAGACTATCCTTATTGGTCTGAAAAATGTTGGAGTCATCATCGACGATGAAGAAGTGGCGGTCATTCTATTGTGTTCTCTTCCTAGTAGCTATGAGGCCTTTGTGACTACTATGATCCATAGTAGGAATTCTTTGTCACTAGAAGACGTTAAGACATCTTTGACCAGTAACCAGCTGAGACACCAACTCTTGGAATCGTCCAGGCCCTCAAGTTCTGATAATGTGCTATTCATCAGAGGGAAACAGGATCGAAGACAGCAGAATAAGTTCATAGGCCGATTGAAGAGTAAAACCTCGAAGAAATCCGACTCTTGTCACTATTGTCATCAGAAGGGACATTGGAGAAACGCATGTCATAAGCTGAGGAACAAGTAGAAGAAGGAGGAAACCCCAGTCGCTGGTATTGTCTAGACCCAGACAGTCTCGACCGTTCTTATATCCACAGTGGAGTCCTTGGTAGCATCCACTTCAGAGTGGGTGATAGATTCCAGTTACACCTTTCACATTTGTCTGCATCGGAAGTGGTTCGTCACATTTGCTGAGTCCAATAACGGCGTAGTTCTTATGGGCAATAATGTTGTCTGTAAGATTTTTGGTGTGGGAGATGTTCATATACGGATGTGGGATGGTGTTGTGCGAATATTGAAAGATGTTCGATATGTTCCAGCTGTGAGACGGAATTTTATCTTTTTGGGTTCCCTTGATCATGAAGGATGTTCCTATCATTCTCAAGATGGGGACATGGAGGTTAAAAAGAACCGCTTGGTAACTATAAAGGCTCGACTTCGTGCTGGATTATACTAGTTGATCGGCACGACGCATGATGGAGTTCCAGCTGTTGCAAATTCATTGTCCGCCCGTGATGGTGAGGCTAGTTCTGAGATGAAGTTATGGCATATGCGGCTTGGACATATGGTCAATCGGGGGATGGATGTTTTGAGTTCAGCAGGCTTGCTTGGAGGATTGAAGACACAGAAGCTCGGGTTCTGCGAAGACTGTGTTCTTGACAAGCAGAAGAGAGTGTCGTTTGAAGGTGCGATGCACAGAATAAAGAGGACACTCGATTACATTCACTCATATTTGTGGGGACAATCTTCGCATGCTTCGATGGGAGATAAAAAGTATTTTTTAATCTTCATCGATGATTACTTCCGTTATGTTTAGATATATTTTTTAAAAGAGAAATCTGAGGTATTCGAGACGTTCAAGGAATGGTTGAAGTTGATTGAGATGCAAACCGGCAGGCAGATCAAAAGGCTTCGGACCGACAACGGGATGAAATTTGTGAACAAGCAATTTCTGGAGTTCTGTAAGGACAAAGGCATTGTGAGGCATCGCACTGTCACTTACCCACCCCAGCAGAATGGGGTAGCAGAACATATGAATCGGACGCTCATGGAGCGGACATGGCGCATGATGATTGGAGCCGGGCTAAAGGAGAGGTTTTGGGCTGAAGCAGTTATGACGATCTGTTATCTGGTAAACAGGTCACCCTCCTCAGCGTTATCCATAAAGACACCTTATGAGGCTTGGTCTGGTAAGCCCGCTAATTATTCCAACCTTCATGTTTTCGGTTGTCCTGTATATTGTCATGTTAGCGAAGGGAAGTTGCAACCTAGGGTCAAGAAGGCCATCTTTCTTGGATACCAATCAGGTATGAAGGGATACAGATTGTACTTCACTGATCCATCATGATCTGGAATCATCATCAGCAGAGATGTCACATTTGACGAGGAGTCAATATTAGCCAAGAAAGTTGGGCAACAAGGGAGTATTTAGCAACAGGTAGAGCAGACACGACCAGTCGAGAGATCGACATTTGAGATGGAGCATCAAGATGAAAAATCCTCAGATTCTATAATTCCCACTGATGTTTTGCAGTCAGTTCAAGAAGCAGAAGATCCAGGAGTGGAACCATTAGTACCATATCCAATCCAGGTGGGACCCACTCTACAACAATACCAACTTAACCGTGATAGGAAACGACGTGAGATCAAACCCCAAGTTCGATATCAGATTTGATGGTATATGCACATATTGTTAGCGAAGAAGTTGAGAATGAGCCTTTGTCATTCACGGAGGCCGTCGCTAGTTCGGAATGTACCTTGTGGACTGCAGCTATGGAAGATAAACTAGAGTCTCTTCACAAAAGCAACACTTGAACTCGAGTTCACTTGTCGAAGGAAAAGCGCACTGAAGGAAGATTCAAGGCCAGATTGGTGGTTAAGGGTTTCACTCAAAAGGAAGGTATTGACTATACTGAAGTTTTTTCTCCTGTAGTTAGACATACTTCTATTCGAGTTTTTCTAACTTTGGTTGCTAAGTTCGACCTTGAACTTGAGTAAATGGATGTGAAGACGGCACTCTTACACGGTAAGGTAGAAGAGGAGATCTGTGTATGCCAGCCAGAGAGTTTTTCATTGTCAGGAATGGAAGATCGGGTCTGTCAATTATCAGTCGTCATATACGCAGACCTGATAGAGTTCATTGGCAGACCGTGAAATGGATCCTTAGATATCTTAAGGGTTCATCGGGATTGAGGCTCGTCTACGATGCAAGGCGAGGTGGAGGCAACAATAATGTTAAAGGGTTCTCAGATTCAAACTATGCTAGAGATCTGGATCATCGGAGGTCACTTACAGGGTATGTATTCACTTTCTAAGGTGGGTCAGTTTCTTAAAAGACAACTTTGTAGGATTTAGCTTTAAGCACTACAGAAGCTGAGTTCATGGCGGTTGCATCAACTGTGAAGAAGACGATTTGGTTGAGGAATTTGACTTCAGACTTGAGTGTGAAGCAAAATCGCACAATAGCCCATTGTGATTGTTCTTCAGCCATTCATCTCACTCGTGACCAGATGCATCATGAGAGAATTAAACACATTGACATCCGGTATTATTTCATACGGGACGTTAAAGATGTCAAGATGATTAAGATTACGACTACAGATAATCCAACAGAAATGTTGACGAAACCTGTTCCTGTTTCGAAGTTTCGTCATTGCCTGAAACTCTTAGGAGTGGAGGGCAGACAGGCTCGTTTAAAGCCTAGGTGAAGGTTGCTCGACGACAATGAAATTGATTTGAGTAAAAGTATAGATTTGTTGATGTCGATGCCTCAAATCAATGAGACATGTTTTGTTTCTCTGACCTGCTCCGCGTGATCATCTTCTTTTCCACGTGATTCTCTTCTTCTCCACGTGATTATCTTCTTCTCCGCTGTAGTCTTCTTCTTCCCGCATTTTGCTCCGAGTGAGCATGGATGTTGCTTATATAAGAGGGAAAGCAGAGGAGCAAAGAAGAGTAAGTGCGAAGGTAGAGAGGCAAAAGGAAGGAGAAGCAGAGAGGAAGGTGGGAAGAAGTGCGAAGGGAAAACACAAATATATAAACACATTGAGGGTTTAAGGGATTTGTTTTAGAGATTATTATCTCTATCTCTTATTGTGAGATTCTTGATGTTTTGGATGTAACTCTTTTGTATCTCTTCATTTTTGGATTAGTGGATATCTTCGTCTTCGGCGACCGCCCGTGATTTTCTTCCACAAGGGTTTTCACGTAAAAATCTTTGTCTTAATTATTTTGCGCACTTATTATTATTTCTGTTATAATTAAACAGATCCGTTCGTAACAAGACCAGTGGAATATAGGACGCTTACAAAGCCAAACCCATCTGTTTTATATGTTGGTGGAACCGCTGTATATTTCGCGATGCAAGAAACAGCTTTTTAAGTATGGGATCTCATCGAATGCTGCTGCGATCCCACCATTTTCGCTTCCTTTAGTCAAAAGTGCATCTAGATCTTCAGCAGATTTAAAAGTTCTGAGCCTCGACTCGTCGAAACCCATCTGCTTCAAAAGCCCCAAGACAGAGGATCCTACTTCGTATCCTACATATGCCTTTTGTTTGATCAGCTCATTCACATCAGTGAATGCAGGTTGTAACTGATCAACCGTGAGCATCGACGCCAAGCTAGCCGTATAACTCTGGGTCAGGATGAGCAAGAAGAATATCCAGATGATTACGACAAACCTTGTCAGATTGTTGAATACATGCTGACCTGAAGTTGATAGATGAAAGAATCAATTCACAACATTACAACAATATCGACGAAACAGTATTGACGGTAGACAAGTATTCTAATCACCAAAAACTTTCGAGTTATCAAAATGAGCAGCAAAGAGACTTGAGACTCACCATGTGAGAAAACCATTG
Source organism: Drosera spatulata (assembly GCA_035668315.1). NCBI lineage: Eukaryota > Viridiplantae > Streptophyta > Magnoliopsida > Caryophyllales > Droseraceae > Drosera > Drosera spatulata. The sequence goes on from JAOVYX010002872.1 coordinate 29,958, forward strand.
TAGAAAATGCGTAGAACAGGCTATGGCCTACTTGGTTTTGTGGTGGCCCTCGAAATTGTGGATTGATCCTATGTTCAAGTACCCAAATGACGAAAGCGATTAATCCAAAGAATAAGAAGCTTGTAATCCATAACTCCGAAGACAAGGGCTTCAAGAAGATCCACGCCTTCCGCTTATTATTTCCTCTTACTGGCACAACCATGTTTACGAAAGATTCCATGTATGGCAATGTGAAATCTACGTATAATGATCTGTTAGCAATTATGGTCGTGTCACCGACCACTGCGACGTACTTCTGCAGCGAACCAGAAAACAAATCAATGTTAATGTTGGTATAAGGGCTGTCTGTGTCACAGCTGGGGGATTCAAACTGATGAATGCAAAAGCAGTGAATCTAATCTACCATGTGGCATTAGTTAATTGATTTCAGTGTCGGCCTAAATGCCAACTTGTTTTGCAAGGCATTTCAGATTCTTGCCAGTTTGGCTGCTCAAGTTCAAACCATAGCTTATGCCACTTGAAGTTTAAGAGTTTGTCTAATTCTACTGGTTTTTCCAACGAGCCTGACATCTATTGTTCTCAAAACCAAATGAGATGAAACTTGATACCTTGAGGTAGACTTGATCGAATCAGATCGTTGTGCGTTCCTGCCTTCTCACCGTCAGATTTTGCGAAGGGAACATACTCAAATGGGACCGCGTATGGCAGCTTCGCAATAACTGCCTCAAAAACGTCAATGCAGTATCCAGTGACCGAGGTCGAGTTGGTGCTAGGATCCTTTTTTATTGTCACAAACTGAGTGAAGCCAGTCTTCACTGGGACGCCAATCCGCAGCTTCTTCCCACTAATCGGAATAACCCAACCCTTGGGAACCAATGTGCTGTCTCCGGGCCATACAATGGCTCCCAGATTTGCCTTCGAGGTAGATTATGCTCCTGTTTTTTCATCTCCTGAATTCAGATGTCGAACTATTCCACTATTTTTCATCCAAAACCCGATTTCCTTCTCACCCCTACCAATGACATTTATAAACTGAAACACCGTCGGGTTTAGCTGCCCGTTGATGAAACTGAAGTTGCCGCTGAGGCCTCGAAAACCTGTGCTTAGTATTGCCTCCAACAGCTCAGGTCCTGCTGGGGATAGGCCTATTTTGGAGAGATCCGTAGATGAGATCAAGCTGTTAGCTTCATCATGAGTTACGAGGCTTTTAATATGAAACATGTTCGATTGCTCTGGCTAACGCGGAAGTAGCATCATACGCCCAGAGTCCGAAAACATCCAACTGTGGATTCAGAACAGTTGGATTATCATGTACGAACTGTCTCTGCCAACGAATAGTGAAGTTGCGGAGAACAGGTGTCGACGGGACGTAGGACTTCACACCCATACTCCCTGAATGGAAGACACGATGTCAGGGTCCAATGTGTTCAAGACATTAGCCAGTGCATTGGTGATGATCCACACATAATCTTGGCTCATCATTCCTAGCTGCGCGGCCACAATAAAAAACCGTGTTCCCAAAACCGTGCTTGTACAACTCAGCAGAAATGTGATCATCAGTTGCCGATGAAGGTATCACACTTCGATAAGGAACACGGTCACCGTTTTGCTGCAAACCGTCCTCTAGGAAAGGTATCAGGCCGCTGCCAAGCTCGTTGTCTTCGTAGATTGGGACGACTTCCCTCCATCCAAACACTTGGATGAGAGCCGTGATCGCTTGAACTTGAGATGAATCATCCTGAGTCGCCTGAATGAAGTATGGACTACCGCTGGAGGCAAGTAATGGACTCATCGCAGAACATGTGACAATCGGAACTTGTGCTTTTTCTCCAAGGTTAATTACAAACTGAGCATAGAAATCCGACAGTGCCATGTTTATGCAGCTCAGCCCCACTTTCCCCACCCACAACCCCATGTCTCCCACCACCCCTACCTTCACCTCCACCACGTTGTGATCATCGCCTGCTGCGGCGATATTGTTAGTAGCGCCTGTTTCCAGACTGCCCATCACGATGAGCAAACACAAAGCAGCCACATGGGCATATGGAATGTGACAGTTCGCGACAATAATGGGCTTTTTCTTCATCTTAACCCTCCAACAATGGTTCTATATGTATTGTTTTATGTACTGGAGAAGAGAAAGGAATACTTTTTTGTTCTTCTTTGGAATTCAGAGTGTAGCTGGATGGTGGCTGAGATACTTTCTTCATACGGCACCTATATATGCAACTAAGTAATAAGTATTTAATTTACATATTCATTCAACCATATCAGAAAAGTAAATAAATAAAACCAATTGGTTTTAGTCAGGTCTAGGTTTGGCTAGATAGCTAGCTAAGATCAGTATTAAGTTTCATAGAAATTATCTCTATTTTATTGACATATCAGCTGGTTATGTTCTTGTTACATATTTCATTGACTTAACAGTGGTTTTGCAAGAATCTTTGCTTGCAATAAGTGTACTACTCGTAGAATATATACATATACGAGAAAAATTAAACTTTTCATAGACATTTGTATCTGGTCCAGTATTATTTACTTCTTGCATGAAGCTTGAAGACGTGTGACGATTACAAATGTAAACATCAATAATAAGAAAAGAGTGGGTTTTCGTACATGTTGTTTGATTAGTTCCATTCAGTATCAGGTGATTGAACAAGTGGGATCAAACAATTTACTTGAAGTACTTGGTTCACATAACCAAATACGTGGCTTCCGCACAAAGTGATATTGAATTTGTATCTTCACTTCCCCGTTCCTTTCAGAAAGGATGGAATGTTTACAATATACGATTTAACTAGTCTAGTAATAGTCGCACACCTTTGCCCAGCACAGTATTCAGCGAGTATGAGCAGAAAAATCAACAGAAAGAAGAGCTAAAGAAAATGAAAGAGGACACTGCATACGCCGTACTAATAGCTTGTATAGCCACTGCAAGAACAAAAGCGTATTATGATGAGTCATATGACGAAATCAAAAGGCAGAATTATTTCAAGAGCTCAAGAAACGAAAGATACAGTCTAGGCAAGGTATTCACTTGAGAGTTGAGACAAACTGATTATTTTTTTCAAACAAGAATAAGTTATCCTATGAAGATTCAAACTACTAGCTTTCAAGTATGCAGCGCATCCCTCTCTTTCAACCATAATCTTTCTCATACTGCAGCTAATATAATACAGTACAATGAATCTTGGTTCACAAACAAATATGGCTTCAAATTTAAATTAATAGGGAAACAACTACCCTTAAATGGCAGGATTCCCTGGAAATTGGAGAAAATGTAGCTGATCGTGAAACTCCTGTTAGGTGCCTCTTCCAAATTAAAATGGCTGGCCATTGAGCTTTAGTCCATAGTGGATCATTGGGCGGCAACTTCTCGCTCCAGATGCTGGCTGGCTTTTTCGAAAGACACAAGTTCTTGCATAAGCGATGCAAGTTTCGCCACATTCTCTTCGTGGATATGAGGGGGGGCTTTCTCCTTGTAACCAGAAGCACTCATCGTCCTAGAAAGTGTCTCTTGTTGCCTAATACAATCAGTAGCAAAATCAACATATATATATATAGCAACTCTTTGTGATGATTATACCACTGTCTCTACATGCGAACATAAGAAACGTCCAGGAAAAAACAATACCAACACGATTAGTCTCCAACAGTGTAACACACTCTCGTGTTCACTCCAGACACAAGATGAAACCAAGTCATTCATGTGCATTATTGTTTTTTATTTACTCAGCAAGACATGTTTATGAAAAATGATGAAGAGAGGGATATAGTGACGTATGGCATCATCTATAATATCCAAACAAAACTGAAAGTGCAAAAATACTCACTTGCGTATTTCCTCCATCTTTTTTCTGAGCTTTTCGCGCTCTGCCTCTGCGTTAATTGTGCCTTCAACATTTAGATATACGGAGATGTTTTCGTTCACAACGGACACTGTAGACCCAATGGGAGCATCATCCACGCTACTTGAAACCTAGAACAGAGGCACACGAAATGTCAAGTGAAAAGTAAAGAAATAAAACTGGAATATATTAAAAAAGGCACGAAAAAAGAATGGAACTCTATGTTTCCCACATAACTTCATTGTAACTTCATTCAAGATAGTTTGGTTACATTTAAAAAACACGGATTTTTCTTCAAATTTTACGACAAAACCCGAAAAAAATCCGAATCATACGCGAATTATAAGAAAAAATTGAATTATATGCGAATATTATGAAAATATGGTTTCAGTTCGAAAAACGAAAAATCCACGGATTTTTCGTAAAATACGTGAATTATTCACGGATTTTGTTATAATGTATGGAATGTATGGAAGGGGAATGGCCCATCTGTTATTTGGGTGTACCTCTCACAGCTAAGAAGCTGCCAAGTAATGCAGTATAGGCCACTCATGAATCAAATCCTTCAAAGAATTCCACGCTGAGAAGCACGCTTGCTATCATATGCAGGAAGGGTTCAACTTATAGGGTCAATGCTTTAAAGGCTGCAGGTATATTGGTCTCAAGTTTTTCCTTTGCCTATTTCTGTTATTGAGGAGATTGAAACATTTGCAGAAGGTTCCTTTGGACTGGTTCGATTGTTGGAAGGGTTAATGCTTTGGTCTCTTGGGAGAATATCTACCACCCTAAAGAAAGTGGAGGACTAGGACTGAAAAGCCTTGAAGATCTGGAATAAAGCCATGATATATAAGCAAATGTGGCTATTCAGATGAAGGAAGTCCGCTTATGGATTAAATGACTCAATGCTTATGTTTTTAAAAAGCTCTGAGTCAGTACGATCCAAAGTAGCAGGACTCGTGGGTATGGAAGGGTTTTGCTCGAATTGAGAAAGAAGTGGCACACGCTTAGAACTAGGAATTCAAGTCTGCCAGTCAAGTATATGGGGAATTGCTGCATAAAAATCCTTTTGAGAGACTCTGGAAGCATGCATGGTCCAAAGATGTGATGCCTAGACATGCCTTTATTACATGGTGTTGAAGGGGAGAGAACGAGATTGAAGTTGCATGATCTTGGTATTGTGGAGGATGATACATGTGTGCTTTGTGGAAATGCTGCTGAATCAGTGGAGCATGTCTTCCTTCAGTGCTCTTACACGAAGAATGTGAAGGGACAGTGTATAAGCTTGGACTTCGATGTATTAGTGCTAATATCGATAGCTGGAGGAGATGGTATGGATTAGTTATGGCTGGTAAATCAAACTTGGCTAGACGAAGATCTTGCCTTGTGGCTGCTGTGATATACCATATATGGAGGGGAAGAAATGCAAGGATTTTTCGAAAGGAGAGAACGGCCGAAGGGGTATACGGGTGTTACTGGGAGGATTTGAAGTGGTTGCTGGTTTAATGTTGCTTATTTTTCGTCTTGTATTATCCTGGTGCAGTACTGATGTATGTGCTACTGATGTGCGTGCTTGTTTAGTGAGGTTGATGATGTATGTAGTATGAGATGTTATAGACCCCATTGATACTGTTATTTGATAGACTGTTATGGCGTATGATCCTTGTTTCCTACGACGGACTTGACCCATGTAGGCTTAGGATCATATAACTTTAGCAGTTTTTTGATCATTGGGGTGTGCGGGATGTATTGGAGTTTTTTATGTAATTTTTCTCCAATGAATGAAATTAATATTTTTTTTAAAAAATACAACGCAAGGGTACTTCGAACCTTTTGGCTCTTGACAATCAAAAGTCGTCATTTTAGGAAACGTTGCAATTTATCTTGACGGAAAAGTATTATCGTATCTCGAAAAACATAATTCTATCATAACCAACAAACAGTATCATCCGAACACAATGTCATTAATGATAAAAATAACAAAAGATAAATCTTATCTAACATTTTAATATCAAAACCTAATTTAATATGTTAAGACATAATAATATTTTTCAATAAGTTCTATTCAAAAAAAATATTTTTATAAAGTTATTCCAATACTCTAGTCTAATATCTAATATATATACTATTACCCAAAACCTTCCGACGGTATGCCATAGCGTCTCATGGGACGCCACCTATTTTATTATTAAATAGATATTTAAAGAAAATAAAAAACTAAAAATCTTTTTATGAAACAGCTTCTCTAATACTTTAATCTTATATAAATACTTATAAAGTGAAAAAAACAAAATTTTAAAATTTTTTAGCAATACTTTAATATTAAGAAATATTTATAAAAAGAAAAAAAATTACCAGATAAATTATGTACTTTAAATAACAATGACAATCTAATTAAAAAAAGAACAACACAATTTAAATGTGAAATATAGACAAAACGGACTCCAGAGGACAATTTCTATTTTCTTTTTATTACTTAAAATAGAATATCTTGATATCAGCCGATACCATGACTCTCGGTCGAAAGGGGTAGGGGTATGAATCGATAGGTTGATCTGTTTATCTGTATCTATTTGTATAGATAGATAAGAACTTGGACTTTGACTAAATGGATCCATCAAGCATCGAGGATTATCCTCTTAGTGAATCGATACAATCGACGATTATCTAAACATTTGTATTCATATTATCGTAATATCATATTTTATAAGGAAAATATTTAAAAAAATTTCAAATATTTTTTCAAACTGAAAAAGTTAAATTTTAAAACTTTTAAGAAAAAAATATATCTAATATCTAAACATAAATATAAATTTGTAATGAAAAAAAGCAAATTTCAAAAAACAAATATATAATATCTAATTATTAGTCTAAATTTATAATAAAAAAAACTTATACAAAACAAAATCTAAGTAAATCTAAATCAAATGGAATTGAAAAAATATCATAACTATTTAATGATAAAAATAAATAAAAACCTAACGATAAATTTTGTTTTTAAAAGAATTTTTATCAAATTAATTTGAGTAAAGGACAGACCAAATATTATCGTTTATAAAAAAATAAAATACAATCAAATAATTTATGTTTAATAGAATTAATAAAATTGTTATCCGACCAATTTATTATCCTTTGAATACGAGGTAAACGGTTGTGATTAAAATCTTACAAGTATCAAATTTATAACTATTTAATGATAGAAAATGAATAAAATCATATCAATGTATAAATCTTTTATGCAACAACAATAATAACAATTAATAATAAAATGAAAATACTTTTTATACAATACTTTTTTACACAAACAATGAATGATTATATCTATACTATTTATTATTCATTAAACCACCTAACTACAACGATCTCTATATCATATAAAATTTTATTTTATTTATAAATCAATATTTATAACGAATTTTTATATTGAAATAGATACAATTATAGTTAAGTTAAGTTACATATTTAATTAATTATTATATTTTTTTATTATGATCTCCTACCATGCAACGTCCGGACCAGTATTCTAGTACTTCCCTAAAATTCAAACCCTTTCACCTTTCGTAACTCGTATCATGAGAAAGATAAAGTCATGACACCCAACTAGCGATGATAGTAAGTAGAAGATTACATAAAAGACAGTGGAAGGCAAGCCCATCTACACATGCCAGACTAACCGAACATGATATGAGAAGCAGACAAGGCAGCATAAGTAAGAGTTACCAAACGAGCTGCAGTAGTAGTAGATTGGGATTGGCAACAGTAATAGGAAAACCAGATCAGCAGCAGTTGAACCAAACTGGACATTGGTAGTAGGAGAACCAAACTAGACATCAGAAACTGGATAACTGAACTAGATGACAGTATTAGGCGAACCGACTGGACGAAAAAAATAAAAGAACTGGTCCTGGTGGCCATAGTAGAAGGAGAACCAAAATGGGCCATAGTAGAAGAACCAGGCTGGATGGCATTAGTAGGAGAATTGAACTAGGCAACAGTACTGAGAGCAGCAGAAGTACATTCAAGCTGAAGTAGTTTAAAAAAACAGACTAAAACAACTCAAAACCAAATGAAAAGTGCTACAAAAAAATCATAAAGCAACATCAAATCACTTGAAAATACAAGAATCTAAAAAAAAAAAAAAAAAGATATTGAAATGACCTTTATATAAAAAAAAAACCAGACTAATTGATAGTGGCAGAAGAACCGTACTAGGAATTAATGGCAGGAGAACTAGACCAAGAAACAATAGTAGGAGAAATTCATTAACCGAAAGCTGCAATAGATAACAGAGGCTGACGAAGTTGTTTTTTTTATCTGTAGTTTGATAATGATTGGATCTTAGATCAGATTTTTAATTGTTTGGATATTTCATCTTATCTTGTTTTTAACTTTATTTTGTAGTCATTAAATCATTTAGCGAACTATGTTAGGCTTAGAATTTTCAGCAATGAGATTGGATTTAACCTTCAGAGAAGGTTCCTTCTTCGTTTTCCTTGTGATATCAACGTATTCTAGATTAAAGTCGAGAACTTTAATCTTGTTATCCGCGCTTTACGCTGCATCAACTGATCAAACTAAGCCACAGAATACGCAGATATGCAGCAGTAGTGTGATCATATTCACTTTCCACGAACAAAGATGGCATGTCTATATAATACTCCAACCTCATAACCTAATCCAAGATACCAACATAAGATGATGTTCAAAAAGATACTCTAATATTCTTACTCTTAAACAGAAGATCACCAGATAAACTCTTGCATAAGACAGGATATAAAAACAAGACAATCCAAACAGAAACAAGGTATGACATTCAAAAACAGCAAGAAAAGAAATAATCACAAAGACGATGTCTAGGATAACCAACCGATAACGATGACACGTTTGCAAGGGTGCGAATCTCCAGCTCGTGGCGGTTAATTATTTCTGCAACTTCATCTGTCTGACACAGTGCAAAAGCTGAGCGCCTGAAAAAACCATAACTGCAATTTCTAAACAAGTTCAAAGGAAACGAAGAAAACTATAACTCAATGATAAATGCAGCACTACGGCAGATCAATTCAAGATCTGATCATTCTCGGAAGAAGAACTCTACACATCTAAGAGATCAACTGAAACACAACATGAGGATGATCACACATGAAGATTCTTGCAATCCATAGTAAGGGAAGCTTTAAGAACATTAATTGCAACTTCACGAAGTCATTACAATCAACATATCTTGCCACTTTCAAAGCCAGCAGAAAGATGCATCTAATTGTGAGTTCCAACTAGATAGGATACTACTCCATATTCCACGAAACGTTAGGTACTTGAGTATGGGTGGATGCCGGTCCAAGATGGGAAATTCAAAGAAGATTTTCAGATGAGTCAGTGAAAGCTTAAGTTTAATAGCAACCGTGACAAAGATCTATCCGAACATTGTAGGGACTCTTAAGGTGAATTCCAAGCTGCAATCGCACCTACTGCCACTACCATCACAGCCATCCTCAAACTAATGGAAAATAATGAAATCCCATTCAAGGGAAACAGCAAGACCATAAATCACCATAGCTAGATTTTTTTATGCCAATAAATTTTTGAATAACAAAAACGCAAAAGAAGATCGCGATTTTTGTTTCAGCAATGCAAAATGAAGGAAAACCTAGCTTACACAGCTGATGTGGCATTACGAACAAGGAAAAGAATGATGATATTACAATATCCCTAGAGCTTATAAAAGTTTGAGACAAGTAGAAGTCAAGATAGAAGTCCTACCTTTCGTGCCTTTCTTTTGCTGGCATCAGTGACCTAAGATACCTGAGAGCTTTAACAGCTGACTCAATGAGATCCATATCCTGCTCTACTTTGTCATTCGTCCATGACTGCAAAGGATAATATTGTCACTTAAAACAATCTGTAGTGCGTTTCTTGGGGGCGGGGAGGG
>JAOVYX010002873.1:0-11424 GCA_035668315.1 Drosera spatulata
AAGTTCGATGGCGAGACTGTCACAGAGGTCGTGCGGCCTCATATAGCAAGGATGAGATATCGTGTTACCAGATTACCACCTTATCTTATTCTCCACATGCGACGATTCACGAAAAACAATTTCTTCATGGAAAAGAACCCTACACTTGGTAAGTATTTCTCTTTTCAATATTGGACTTTGACTCCTGTTAAATATAGCTTCTTGTTAAATAAGTTAGTGAATTGTCAATGTTAGTGTTTAGTGGTTATTTTGGTTGCTATGAAAATTTTAGGCTTATCACTAAATACTGTTCTGAACTTAGGCAAATCCATTTATTCGATCAAATTTATAAGTCAACATTGTTGTGCTGCGGGGGAGGTGACTTGCGGCTTATGGTGCATTATAGGTTTTCAGAATTTGTAGTTAGGGCTGATTTCCAATTACATCGAATAGGTTGTTTGCTATGTGTGGCTTGGGCAATCTGATTGGACTGATATGACAAACAGTTTGTAATACAAGATCGGTTTGATTTCTGTTTATGATATTCTTCTAAAATCATTGTACTTTCTTTCAGTCAATTTTCCGGCGAAGAATCTGGAGCTGAAGGATTATATTCCTCTGCCAACCCCAAAAGAGAACGAGAAATTACGTTCAAAGTACGACCTGATAGCAAATATTGTCCATGATGGCAAGCCTGGAGAAGGATCTTACAGGGCTTTTGTTCAGAGGAAATCTGAAGAGCAATGGTAAATTTCTGAACCTCATTTGCCTTGCATTGGCTTGAAAAGTTACAGTATTAAGATGAGGACTAAAGTGAGTAGTTGGTTACGTAGAAGACAGAGGTATGTAGGCATATGCACGGCACGCGACTGTTAATTAGGTTTTATGCTATTTTTACTCCTTTCTGATGATGCACATTATGATACGCTGTTTCCCAGTGTGAGGAACGCTGGGTTTTCTAGACAACTAGGCATATAAATTATGAAGGTTAAACTAATGATTACCGTGATCGCCAACGTGGCTTGCTTGCTTGAAAACTGAGACGTTAAGTTTACCTGGTTCCTAGTATGTGTATTAGTAACCCTTCCTCTTGGGTCTGGATTAGACAAAACTGAAAACTGAAAATGTCTCCAGTTTTTTCTCTGTGATCCTAGAAGTCCAAGTGATTAACTATGACTGATCGGTTGTCGTGTTGACGTTTCAGGTATGAGATGCAAGATTTGCACGTCTCTGAAACTCTTCCGCAGATGGTGGCTCTTTCTGAAGCATACATGCAGATATATGAGCAGCAGCAATAGAGTAAGGGGTCTGACGCTTTGTTTTCTCCGTCACTTGTTTCCTAGCTCTATCGCTCCATGTTCATGACTCAAAGCAAATGTATCCCCTGCAATGAATCAGTTGACAGATTATGGCTTAGATGTACCCCGAGTTGAACCTAGAACGAAGGGCTTTCCCTTTCGTCTTAGTTCCTGTATGATGACTATATATATTTTATTTGCTTGACGAAGAGGAGCTGCATGGGCAGAGAGGTATATCTACAAATTTTGTGGTTCGTTTACAGTAGACCGAAGGGCTTCCTTTTCGTATGCTATTCGTGGATTGCATACTTGATATGATGCTATCGCCTTTCTGTTTCTCGTATATTTTGAACGCTTATGATTAGATGCTACCTGTGGATTGTTATTGTAGAGGGTGTAACGCATGGTCCGCTATTCACCAATTGCATGGTGTATTCTCAACCAACGGGAATTCTGATTGGAAAGGTGAAGTCGTTTTTCATACTGCATGATGATGTTTTCTATATAATTTCAAGTCGTGATTGACATTAGCCAATCTGAAGAATCCTGGCAAATACAGGATCTGGGAAGACCGACGTATATATAGTCTCACCCTCGTTGTAATAGAAGGAAGTTGTGTATGCTGTCTTTTTGTCTGTCGAATCCTTATCACATGGTTGAAGGATTGGTTTTTATGGAAGCTACCACTTGAAAGCCCTATTTAGTTCGTCAAAGGGGTATAAAAGTTTGTTCCTCGTTTGAGACTTTGTGGAGACTATTCATCGTAATGAGTTTTACAACTAAACTAAACTTTGTTTCACTGATTTTCAGTTGTGTGTGGGTGTTCAAGTAAGCATGATATGGATAAGAACAACTACGACTGGAAGGATCTCTAGTTATCTATTTTAACAGTGTTGTCATTGTTGCATGAGTTTTTGCTTTCACTATTTTTAGTCGTTATCAAAATGGACAGGAAGTCATCATCAATTCACTGATGAACGAAAACACGTTTTATGCCCAAAAATGGGAGACATTGGTGAAAAATTATGCATAGCAGAAGCGGAAGAAAATGGACAGGTGTGCAAATGTAGCATTTGATAGATTTGTGAATGAGATTGATAAGAGATGATCCAAAATCATTTTCTTGAACATATCGATATCATAGTGAATTTGATTAAGTGTAGTGCGTTCATTAATTTTAGTTATAACCGGAACCTTTTTATGTACGTGTTGACATAGCATGAGTTTAAACTTTTTCTAGTATACTATTATATCCTTATAATAGTTACATATTCCATTCATATTCGGATAATCTGTAATAATGATCGTGACATTGTAGATGGATTAATATGGAAAACCAAGAAAGTGGAGAAACAACAAATGAGAAAATAGAACGTAGTAGGATTGGACGATGTTAACGCGATTAAAAAATGAGAAGATAGCTTGCTAGCCTTGTGGCGAACCATGACAAATGTCGTGCTTAAAAACCATTTTGTCTTGTTATATCTTTATATTAACCATTAAATTCTGAAGTTTTTTTTTATTAGGAGAATATTTTTTGATATAAAAATTCAAAATGAAATCAATAGATTGAAAGTTTTGTTGTTCCTCGTATCAAGAGATTTGAGTTATTTTTATGGTGTTTTTATCCTCTTAAATTGTTTTTGAGTGTTTTAAGTTCATTTTAAGCCTTTTTTCATAATTTCTTTCGTTTTTCAAGTTATTTGATTTGTTTTATGGTGTTTTTAACGTTTTCATGTGTTTTATGATCATTTTAAGGTTTTTTTACGGTTATTTGCATTTTGAAGAGATTTGAGGTTGTTTTATGATGTTTATTAGCCTTTTTCATTTGTTTTTGATGTTTTTAAAAAATTTGAGTTATTTTTATGGTGTTTTTAACATATTTATGTGTTTTAGAGTGTTTTAAGGTCATTTCAAAGTTTTTTTTGATAGATTCCTGCGTTTTCAAGTTAAACCTGTTTTATGGTACTTTTATCTCTTTTCATTCGTTTTTGTATTTTAAAGAGATTTGAGTTGTTTTTATGATGTCTTTAACCTTTTTCATTTTTTTTGAGTGTTTTAAGGTTATTTTAAGACTGTTTTTGTTGTTTCGTATATTTTTATATTATAAATTGAGATTGTTTTATAGTGTTTTTTGTATCAAGAAATTCAATTTTTTTCATTTCATATAATCTTGAGTTCGAGTTGTATGTATGAAACGAGGAGCAATACGACATTATGATTGCAAGGAAGTCGTTCAATCCGTTCATTTATCTGGTAAGATGGTAGCACTATATATCTTTTATCACTAGACATATCATCATAATCATTAACATAGAAAAGCATACTCACCAATTAGATAGTATACAAAGATGTACATTGTCAAGTGCATGAAATGACCAAGATGGCATATTCCCATCATAGAAAAATATACACATATGTTCAACCAAAAAAAAAAAATATATATTTACACATGAAATCCCCACCAAAGTGTAAGGCAACCCAGATTCAATGTATCTTGACAAATGAATGGTTCAACGAACCTAGCAACTATTCATTGGACAGTTCGCTACACGGCTACGATTTTCGACGTCCACTTAGATAAGTTCTTATCATTATCAATTATTTGATCAAAGAGATTCTAAGCAAAAAAAATACTATACGAGAGAGCAAAATGAACTCTTAATTATAATTCGTTTTCATACATAAGAATGCTAACGTCTGATTGATCATAAGGATAAGTGTTTATAGTTTCTAATTGTAAGAAACATCACAAGTTCGGGATCGTTTGGATGAAGAAACCAAATGATGAGAAAGAATAGGACTTTTATCAATTGGTTATCATATATCCTTCCTATACAATCGTGTGAATAGTCTGATTATTTAAGCCCCTATGTTTAACACATTATGAAGTTTTATGTCCAAGATTATGCTCTCTACGTCTTAAAAAATTTCCTCTTAAAACTCCTCATCATAACCGCAAACAGAATATGCTGCAAATAATGTGTTTTTAAAAAAAGATCCAATGTTTGAGGTGTTAAAGCTACATGAAAAACAATCTTGTAAAAATCGAATGATATAAGCACATATTGTTATGAGCATATTCCTTTTTTATCATACCTAACCAAATTTAGAAAAGTGCTTTTTATCTCATCCAAAACAACTCATACATAATTTTATCACAACGATAATCATCATTTCTCAAAAGCAATAGTACAAGAATGGTTACATACATTAGTACAAGAATATCCTTTCCCAAAATAAAAAATATGAGCAGCCAAAAACAAAACAAGTACTAGTACACATTTCATATAATGGAGCAGAGTGTGATAATGATGACTCCATTTATCGCCATCCTCGCCTCATCTTCTTATAAATATCCATCTCGTACTAAGTCTTTTTTTCACACAAAAACATTTACACATTCTACTAGCGAAACACAGCATCAATGAAGTTCAAGAGAGTGGCGGCGGCTTTTGATGAGGCGGCGAGGCAGTGGTCGTCGCCTTGGGACAGTAGTGGAAGCGAATATAGGCCGGAGGAGTTAGGAGAGAGCGGAGACCTGTCGGATCTCGTGAACTCTTACATTGATGGCGATGATCACGATCATAGTCATCATAGTATTACTAATCAAGACGGCGAGGATGATGTTGAAGCGAAACAAAAGGATGAATGTGATCATGATGATGATGACAATGTTCACGGTGAGTACGATGTTGATGAGAGGAAGGATAAGCTGATGAGGTTGTTATCCGATGATGAGCGAGGTGGTGGAGATACGATCGTGATGCAGAGGGTTCGTCGTGACGTCGAGGCTGGATGCAGGGTGGTTGGCAACATGATGGGTGGCTCAACAGTAGGGTTCAAGAGGAGGTTGATGGCGCATTCGAGGGAGCTTGGTTATGATGCTGGTGAGTTCTCGTTTATGGTAAACAGTCATAGTTGGATACACTTCTATGTGCATAGTGGAGCATTTCTAGAGTGTTACATGAACCGAATATAGTTGTTAGGGTGAGGACTAAGCTCCAAAGACAGTACGATTGATTTGTGACATAGAAGTGTCAGTCGACTGATACTGAAAAAGAGCGGAATGAAAATAAAGATGTGGCGATTTATATGCTAAGATGAAAATAATACGGAATGACGACTTCTCGTGTGTGAGTAGGAAGATGCATGCGGCTTGATCGATACTTAAACTCATTATGTTAGGTTTAGGCTTTTTGGTGTTGTTTAGCGTACATGAGATAACTCATCTTAATTTATGCACATCGGCAGGTCTGTGTAAAACTCGATGGGAGAAGACGCCATCGCACCCAGCAGGAGACTACGAGTACATAGACATCAACATAGCCGGAACCAGATACATCATCGAGCTCTTCCTAGCCGGAGAGTTCCAAATAGCTCGTCCCACAGTTCGTTACGCCTCTCTCCTAGGCACATTGCCATCAGTACTTATATTAAAGCCGGAAACACTAAGACAAATCGTGAGACTAATGACCGCGGCCATGAAAGAGTCTCTGAAAAGTGTAGAGTTGCACATACCGCCATGGAGGAGGAACGGCTACATGATGGCCAAGTGGTTCGAGCAGTACAAGAGAACAACTAACACAATTGCGATGAAAATGACCAGAGTTGGTGGGGTCTCCTCCTCGCTGGTGAGGAAAAGGTCCGTTGGGTTCGAGGCTCGATGGCCGGAGATGGGCAACTTTTGTAGGGATGATTTTGCAAGCAAGGTTGGCCTTAGAGTTGGGCTCCTGGCTGCTGCATTCCATGAAGGATGAAAAAAAAAATACAGGAAATCAAGCAATTCTGCAATTAAGTTACACAAGCAAGTTTTCTGATATCCAATTGAGTAAATTTTGTTGGCTAGTTAGGATGAGGCATTTGTTTGCAACAGGGAAAAGATGGAGCATATAGACCTCTCCGGACCCTGTTCCAAAAAGAAATACCCAAGTCGTTGTGGTTGCTGATTAATATGAGGCATAGTTTATGTATAGACGTGCAAACTTTGTATAGCGAATAGATAAATCAATGTCGATTTTGTTGTTGCTTTTGCCATTAAAAAGAATCCAGACAAAGTAATAGAAGTCTTAATTTATTTGCCAAAAAAGCACAATGAAATCAACCGATACAATCGATATTCTGCAATACAGTTTTGTGCATATGATGCACAAAGCATATTCCTTCATTTATATTTGACGAAAAGTCAAATGAGCCATTATCCAATCACATGAAACAGTATCACTTTCTATATAATAGCATAAGGAAAATACATGCATGCAACAGCTTATGATTCAAAGTGGAGATATTCCTTGATGCTTCAAGATAAGGTCACATCAAATAGGAGTTTTTGTCAACTCGACTCCGAGATAGGAATATGCTCTGACAGGAACTTTGTCCGAAAGCGAGACAAAATCGCTCATCAAGACATCTCAAATACAACTCTGGAGTAGTCTAAGGTGAACACCGAGAGTGTTCGAGGGTAACAAAAATGTGTTTCATACCACGACGAAAGTCAATCAATTTCAGCTTATGGCATCTAAGTGCAAGGCAAAAGACACATTTTAAGGCGACAAGAAAGAAGGGGGTCTTATTCGATGGGCATAAGCCGAGTAGTCTACAAGTCGAATACTCATCAGTGTAAATCAGACCTAAACAATGATGAATGTGTTTCTCTTCTTGGTACACGATAGAATACAACAAGCTCAGCAAATGAACCATGAATGAAGGTTGCAGTTGCCTTGGCTACAATACTGAGTTCATAAGACACTTGACGTACCTGTTCTCAAGTGGAAGAATGCACTACTGCGAGCAAACCGTCGCATTTTAGGATGCGGACTGGCGTAAGCTGACTCTATGCAATCATAGCAAGCCTAGTGCGGTCAATAGCTTCATAATCCGCCAATGATCCCACATGTTCGTCGTTTAGTTTGTCCTCGAGTCAGACTCGTGCTCATCTTCATGAGAAGACAAACCAAGGCTCAAATCCAATGTGCTCACGTTCAAGTCTTGTCGTGCTGATGCCTTTCCATTCCGCCCAGAATTCTGAAGCAATTCATTGTCTTGTCAGTCACAGTTCAGGGAAGAAACACATTTGAGACAACGAAGTGGCTGTCATAGATTAAGCCTCATATCGGTTAGTATGCAATATGCAGGGGCATATGAGGCACGTTCGCGGCTCATTCACATTTTCCCGGGTTCACCTCTTGCACATCCACAGTAGAGACAGCGATAAAATAGTAGACGAAACCCATCTTGTTGGGTGAACATCATGCAGCCGAACAAGGAAAAGCATGGAAAAGCAAATCACCTGGAATTCTTCCATGGGCACATCATTTATATCCGGTTTTTCACCGATACTGCCCTTCTTGGAATAAGGCCCATGGGTGGTATCATTATCATCATCTGTCACTTCTTCTGCCTGCCTCTTATGTTCGTCGAGCACAGCAACCTGCAATTTTTTCACGATAATAAAAAAGACAGAAGAAACATAGGTAGAAAACAGCCAGACAAAGTAAAAAGTTTGATAGACTCAATTCATAGTCCAGAAAGATATTTTCCAGAAATTAGAAGGATCAACGTGTTGTGCACCATTGCAATGTCCTCACTAATTCTCATCAACGCCCTGAAGTTTTAAACCCTGCTCATCTGCAGAACTCCTAACCCTCATTTCGTTTCAGGGAAGTCCCCAAACAAACTATACAACATTAAAAGGGATTCCTATTAGAAGAACCATCACCAAGTTCAACATCAGCAAAGGCATAGAGGTTAAGATGTTCCAGAGCACCAACTCTGCAGTAAACCACCGGCATGTTCGTGAAAAGCTAATTATATTCTAAACAAAGAAGCCAAGAAACAGAGTCGCCAACCGTAGATAACAATATACCACATCATATTTGTCACATCTGAAGCAGAATTTCCATCAAGAATCCCCTATAACTACGAGCAAAACCATGATATGATCACTATGACCCTCCAAACAGATAAACCTGATCTGATGCCTACAGTTCTTTATTAGATTGAAGAATAGTGCTTGGATCAAGCCAAAGCTTATTTTCACCAAACACGAACTAAATTACGAAAAATCAAAGGCTACACATAGTAGCATTGGTCTTCATCTTTTTCATAGTGCTAGTCATCTATCATGATCCTGTAAGACCTTTACATGATATCATTTACTTCCAAGGGCTTCAAATTTAGCTCACTTCAGAGCATATGTCAAGTGAGTCAGTGACCTAGTCGACTCTGAACCTTCAAACTACCGTGATCTAAAACCGTATCTGACACACTACAACACTTACATCTATCGGCATCCGAAACACCTATAATCACTCGACCAAAAAACTCAATGAAATATCACTCACAAGAAGTCTAGAAGCTAAGCTACAACAACTGAACAAAGATAACGAAAGCTAACAGTTCTCCTTCAAATACTCCTACTCCTACAAGAACATAGATAGCCCCATGGATTCCCTTCTCTGACAAATAAACCACAGAAATTCAACCCACATTGACCTCAATCGAAAACCTTAAAACCTTAAAAACCTAGGAAATTATGGGTAATGGTGAATCTAAAACCCTAGGAATTTTTTATTTTTTTTGGTGCCGAGGGTATCCGGGCCAATTCGCGCGTAACCTCGACTAATCCTCCGGACACTGGCAAGACGCTCCCACCAACATCGGATAAAACTTTGACCAAAGTCAACGGACGTGGACAACCTGAATTTTAAGGCCAGTGGGATTCGAACCCAAGACCTTCAAAAGAGTCGAACACCACAGGAGAATAATTTGACAAAGCCCATCTCAATACATCACACAAACACCCCAAAATCAGCACCAAATTAATCAAAAAAGGCAAAGAAACTAAAGAACTCCAAAATCACCCAAGAAACCCCACGGAATTTCATCCCACATCGACCTCACTCTACAAAGTTGAAACCCTAAACCCCAGAAAAATTACCCCTCCCAATCACCAATTAACACCTCCTACCCTCATCAAATTCAACAGAACCCATCCAAATTCACCACACAAAAACACAGACCCACCACCAAAACCATCAAAAGAACTCCAAATTCGACTCAGCAAAATCAAAATCCAAACAAAATCACCCAAAAAATCAGAACCCCAAAAAATTACCGGAATATACTTATACTTCCTCCTCTTCCCCTCTCTCACCCCATCACTCTCCTCCTCTTCATTCCTCCCATTACTCTCCTCCCCACCGCCGCCGTTTGAAATCGGGGCCCACTTGAAGAGCAGCAACTGAACCGACCCATTCACCACAGACTGCACATGATTGTGATGGTGACTCGAATTGTTTGATGTGGTGGTTGTGGTGGAAGAAGAATGGGATGCTACGTTGACCCATTTCTTCTTCCATTTTCGGACCGGGCCGGTGAATACTGTCGTCGGGCCGTAGCGGTTCGAGGATCGGCCCAGTCGCGCCCCCACTCCTTCCATGTGGGGAGTGGGAGGGTTTGGGGAGAGGATGCGGCGGCCGCGATGGAGGAGACGGTAGGGTGGGTTCGGTGATGGGTTTATTGGTCGATTTCTGTATACAAAGAAGAATCGAGGGAAAAATGCACATGGGGTGATAAAGGGTGTTAATGGGTTGGATTTTGACGGTTCCATTTCAAATCACGAAAATAAAAAACAAATTGAGTATTTAATCGATTTGAAAATAAAACATAAAAATTCTTTATTAATTAATTTTGATTTATCGGTTTAATGGTATATGATATGATTTTGATCAATTTAGTTAGATAATTTTGTATGATTTTGGTTCAAAGTTTATAAATGGTTTGTGTTATTAGATTGTATATTTTTTTGTATTTTCATCCTAAAATTTTTACAATATTCATTTTATACACGTAAATTTAAGTTTAACTTTTTCTTTTTTCAATTATAATTCTCAACCACATGATATTTCTCTCTCAATCTATTTTTTTTCTTTTTTGATAATTCTTTTCATTTACTTTCACTCTTAACCACACAATACTTTCTATAAATGAAAACATTACAAACAGTTTGAGATGAACCGATATGACAAAACGATGTAAAAATTTTGAGACAATTCTTTACAGTGAAAACAATAGAAATCGTATATCATGCACAATTGCATATCATATATATGTTTAAAAAATTAAGAGAAATAAAGGGATAAACTAAAACTTATCTAATTTGTTCATTTTATTGGTTAAATCGTTAAATCTATTTATGATTTCATAAATTTATTTAAAAGGATAGAAAAATTAGTCCTCAACAATTCCTTTGTTCTGTTTTAAACAATTCGATTAATCGATTCATTTAATCGATTTTTCGGTTCAAAGCGTCGATTGATTGATTTTAAACCGAACCAAACCGATTAATTAAACGATTTTATTTTTTAAAATGAAATCGAATCGTTTAATATTCGATTTGCTTTCACAGATAATCAAGAAACTTAACGTTTACTTCCAATGTTATTCATCTGAATTACTTTACAAATTTGCTTAAACACATTTCCTCAAACAACACATACACACAAAACAGCATCATCTCGAATCCAAATCACAACTCAAACATCTGTTCAATCGATCGAGGATAGTATAAATCAAATCTAGGTGAAGATTTTTGTCATGGTAGCAGAGGGACGTGAGCACTTGCTTTGCCATGGTATGTCAATCATATGCCATTAGAGGTTTTAATAGCCACGGATATTAGGAACGTACTCATACATGGGTTCTAAAAACATACTTATCCATGGGTATTCACAGCCTCCCACACCAAGTTCCTAGGAACGGGGTTGTCGAGATCACGAGCCTTGAGAGCGGCAGCACGAAGAGTCTGAATCTACATAGCATTGGCCTTAAAAAACGACGCACAATTATAAGGCAGATTATGGGACGCACAAAGTTGCTTCACGAATGGCGAGATCTTCCTAAGTTGGTTCCTAGCACTACAAAAAAATAGTATTTTAGCGACGGAAACTTTTAGCTACGGAAAAAATCCGTCGCTACAATTTATATTTTAGCGACGGATCCGTAGCTAATATACAAAAGCAAAAATTGGAATGTATTAGAGAGGGAAAGTCAACGCTGTCGCTAAAGTCTACACATTTAGCGACGGATTCCGTCGCTAAATGTTATTGCAAATTTCCAAATTATTCACCCCAAATATTTAGCGACG
>JAOVYX010002874.1:0-11419 GCA_035668315.1 Drosera spatulata
TTATGAGCGTAACGTTACGTCTCAAAACTTTGAAACGAGATTCGTTTCTTACTTTTAATTTATTACAAAAGAAAAAATACATATTTTCGTTACGTTTATTAATTTTCGAACTATTATTTGATCATAATTTTTATATTTATTTGATCGTAATTTTTTGGAGCTTTACACAGAGTGTGACAGAACAAGGTGAAGCGGTGTCTTGGGTATCACAGTGCGAATAAAAACAAGCTTTAAAACACCTTGTCGAAACTTTCCAACGATATTCCGGCTACTTTTTTGGCCACCGACCGTGACGGTGAAGAGAACAGAACAGTGACAAAAATCGGACAGCAAAGTGGTGACATTGGGTGCCGAAGATTCTAAGATTTCTAAAGGTTTCTTGAACCCTAAGACAAACTAGGGTTAAACACGTTTCAAGGATAACCTAACCCCTCTCGATCCGTCTCGTGCTTAACATTTCATCAATATGATGTGTTATGATAAGAAGAGTACCGCCAAAAGGGCGATGATATACTTGTTTGCTTGATTGATATATTGAGACGATAATGGAACTAGGGTTTCGATAATATATGTATGCGTGCATGCATTAGGTTATGAGACACTATTTAATGTTAATTATGATCCCAAAATGTCATGGGTGTGGTTCGTTATATATGTGTATGCTTGGTGTGCTGATACGATGAATTATACTTGATCACGGGGTTTATGTACTAAAAGTGTATTGAATATACCGTTGGGGGATCGGGTTGTAATAATAAGCCTTGACATTAAGATCGAGATCAGAGATGATTGTTTTACATGTTTGATATGTGAAGTGGGGTATTGGGATTGAAATGGGTTAGAATACGCACCATTATAACATATATGTCCTCTCGAAAAATAAACGAAAACGCCCTTTAAATACTTAAATAAAAAGGACATGAGTACGCATGGCTTGGTTTCATTATCTTAATGATATGAACTAACGAAAACGAATAAAACAATACATATGTGTCCTTGAGCTGTGAAGGTCGAGCATTGCGCGTCTCTTCTTGGATCCGTTAGGTCGTTAGTCGTTTTCTTTGAAAATGTTATGAAGGTTGATCATGGCGTCCCTTCCTGAGTCTGACATGATCAATGTTTATATCCTTGGAAATTGTTATGAAGAAGATCGTACTTAGTGTTCCTTCTTGAATCCATGGGCATCATTCATTGTTTCTCTAAATAAGCCTGGATGGCTGTGTTAAAAAGTTATTCTTCGAATCATCGTTTCGGGCGAGAAACTAACTAGAGAGCGATGGACATCCCCATCCTCTTAGCATGCATGCAGCGGCTTCGACGACGGGTCACTGGTGGCTCTATGAAGGGAGACACAAATCATCTCAATGCAGGCATCCGGTGTCTTATTGAATGCGAACATAACGCACAAAACATGCAGGTGCGGAAACATAATCTCATGACTGACGATTAATGTACTATATCTGTAGTCTGAGTCTGTCATGTCTTTGGAGTTGTCTTTCGAGTCGAGTCATGAGCTCGTAGTTGTAAAAAGGAAAAGACATAAGAGACATAATGACGTACAAATAGAAGTACTTTTGTGATATGGTGTTCATATTTTTATAACACTACAAAAATGTTTTATTAGGACTCACCGATTCACCATAGATCAACGGAGTTCCCTGCAAATGAAATTCATATACTCTACGTTATTGAGTTTTATACTCACGGGTTATGTTTTCCATTTGCAGACAGTCAACAGATTGATAACCGTGTTTAGTAGAGTGAGGGTTGCATGCATATAGCTGCCTCACGTGGTTTTACGAATAATGTAATATAAACCTATCTTTGTCTCAATAGAGCATCAGAACATGTAACGTAAGAGGTTGTAATAAATTTGATCATTGTATCTTATAACTAAGCAGGTATTCAATACTCGTATCTTATAGAATAAAGTTAGAGTATTTGAAAATGATTCAATGATGACGTACAGGTAATTTCTTGATTCTCTATATCTCTAAACCCGTTCGGGTTACTTGGTTTTGTCACGGATTGGGTCCGTGATGACATAACGTCCACTCATTATCAAGAAGTAGAAGTTGGGGCGTTAACACTCACACGCTCACAAGAATAAAATTATCATTTTTTATTAATTCAACACATACATAAACTATCATATCGGATCAAATCATTATAATTTAAATGGGACAAAGAGAGTATAAATCAAGAGATTTTTGGGATTTGACTAACTGCTTTGACTTTGTACCTAGTATATTGAAAGATTTATTTCACAATAAACAATTAAAAATTCGGAGGATTAGTAGAGATAAACTTCGACCAACTTAATATAACGAGATAATAAAATATTATTTTAGATAAATTCATTATGAAATATAGTCGTTATATAAATACTTTATTTTCATACGGTGACAATGGCTGGACGATGACACATTATTTGATATAAAAATAAAACTAAACATCTAAATGGGTTGGATAATTATTTTTTAAAAAAAATATATTGCATTTATTTTCAAAAAAAAATTATTAAGGGACGAGGGTGTAAATCTTAGACAGATTATGTAACGAAACCAATCCTCTTATCCCTAAAAATCTTGGATGATTTTTTTTTTCTAAGAGTAATCACACCCACCCGGATCCTCTCCCAACTTTCACTAAAATCTACACTAATCCCATCCTTATCCATCTCTATCCATATCCAAAATCACACTAATTACTTTCCCATAATCCCCCAATTAGTCCCCAATATCATCCCCGTTGCTGACCCGTTAAACACCAATATTATCATCCCCTCATTTTTTATCTCAACTGAATCCCCTTTTTCCTACATTACCCACACAAAAATATCCCATTTTCCGCAATAACAAAATAAATAAATAAATTATTTTTATTATATTCATTTTTTTAACTTCTCCATCAAGTCCACCTCCCCTATATATACCCACAAATCTCACTCTCTCATTCATCATCACTCAAACCCTCTCATCATCATCACAATACCGTACAATGTCGATCGTGAGTTTCGGAGAGTTCCTCATCGACTTCGTGCCCACCGTCTCCGGCGTCTCCCTGGCCGAGGCGCCCGGATTCCTCAAGGCCCCCGGAGGTGCCCCGGCGAACGTGGCGATCGCGGTGGCGAGGCTGGGAGGGAAGGCGGCGTTCATAGGGAAAGTAGGGGACGACGAGTTCGGGATCATGCTCGGAGGGATACTGAAGGAGAATGGTGTGGACGGGAAGGGGTTGTTGTATGATAAGGGAGCGAGGACCGCGCTGGCTTTCGTTACGTTGAGGGCCGATGGGGAGAGGGAGTTCATGTTTTATCGGAATCCCAGTGCGGACATGCTCTTGACGGCCGAAGAGCTGAATCTGGAAGTGATTCGATCGGTACGTGTGATTTTGGATTCTGATTCTGTTTATGATTATTTTTTTTGTTGGGCTGATGTGGTTGATGGAATTGGGGATCAATGCTGAAATGATATATTTTACCACTTCATAATGAGATATATTATGAATTATGATGGGTAACTAGTAATGAATTTCAATATTTGTGATCAAAATTATATTTTAGAGATATGATACTTTGGTTTTATAATAGTAAATCAAGTTGCTTCTTAATGTGTTGATTTCTTAAATTTATTTCATGATGATATGAAATCAAGTTTTGTTTACCTTTATTGATCCATAATTATAGCCACAAGAAATTCCTTACATGGGCTTTACTATGGTTGTTTTGGCATATATCATTCTTGTTGTTTTTTTTTTTTTTTACACATTTATGTCTATCATGTAATTATCAAAATTTTCACTTGATTTTATCAATTTTTAAAAACGATAAAAAGAATTTTCGGGAAATTAAATAAATGAAATTTATACCCTTTTTAATTGAGGTCAAAGCTTATCCTTTTGGGGGAAATTTCGAAGTTGGATCCTTTTGCAGAATGGTGTGAAGTTTCCTATGGCCCCCACTCTGCTTTTGTCTCGAATCTCAAGAAAAAGGTGACACCAACTCCAATTGTTCCCGAAAACAAATGGACAAGAAATTTGTTTTCAAACTAAGGCGTGACAAGCATGTTAGCTTTGTTATAATCTGTGTGTCATAAACTCAATCTAATAAATTATCGCGACAAACATGATTGTCATGTGTTTTACCTTGGAAATGTACCATGCTTTCACCGTGCCCGTGTTATGATGACAAGATGCTCATCATGTGCGAGATCACATATTGTTTCAAGTTTCGATACAACCAAACATGTGCTGCTGCAGTATGTATGAGCAGCACATGGTTGAGCACTATTCATGTGACTTCTGTTATAGACAACTACTAAATCATTTACGGAGACAAAGGCTCGTATCTCAATAAGAAGTCTGAAGTTTGATTCGCGCGTTAACAATGTGTACAATCTTGGTGTTCCAATTGTTTGTAAAGAGGTTGTGAGACTATGTTGTTGACTGATGTGACATTGACTGGTGCAGGCTAAGATATTCCACTACGGATCGATCAGTTTGATCGTGGAGCCGTGCAGGTCAGCACATCTGAAGGCAATGGAGGAGGCTAAGAAAGCGGGAGCCCTGCTCTCTTATGATCCGAATCTGCGTCTGCCCTTGTGGCCTTCGGAGAAGGAGGCTCGTGAGCAGATCATGAGCATCTGGGACAAGGCCGAGGTCATCAAGGTCAGCGACAATGAGCTCGAGTTCCTCACTGGGAGCGACAAGATCGATGATGAGTCTGCGTTGTCCTTGTGGCATCCTAACTTGAAGCTGTTGCTTGTGACTCTTGGTGAAAATGGTTGCAGATACTACACCAAGGTAAAACTGGCATCAATGCACGAATTTTAGTTTCTTGACTAGTTTATGTCACAGATTTTTTGAGATAACAATGTGGTGAAACTTGCCCATCGCCTAGAGTTCATGTCTTTTCTTTTGACTGCAGAACTTCAAGGGAGCTGTAGATGCTTTCAAGGTCGATACAGTAGATACCACTGGTGCCGGTGACTCTTTCGTGGGTGCCCTGCTTACCAAGATCGTCAATGACCCATCTGTCATCGAGGTAAGTTAACCATGATCATGAAAATGCTTATCTTACCTGCTGAGAAATGCAAATCATCATTTTACAGCCTTTAAGCATAAAGCAAGCTAATTGCACTTATCTGTATTTTCGCATATCCATCTGAATATTGCAGAATGAGCCTAAGTTGAGAGAGGTGCTGACATTCGCCAATGCGTGCGGAGCGATCACAACAACCAAGAAGGGAGCTATTCCTGCTCTTCCTGCCGAAGCAGATGCCCTCAGTCTCATCAACAAGAAGGCATAAAGGAGCTTCTTTCGCGGGGAGTTCTGATGTTCTAGTCGTAGCTTCTTTCACAGTTTGTCGTCTCTTTTGTTTTCGATAAGGGGTGTCTTCAGTTTAGGTTCTGTAGACGTTTGCATCCGTCCGATAAAAACCCAAGTTTGTGTAGGGAAGACATGGTTGCGGAAATTCTTTCCCTCATTTGTATTGTTTTTCGGTTTAATGTTGAGATCAAACTTGCAATTTTCTGAAGATAATGGAATAAGTAGCAAGTTCCTTGATATTTGTCCAATCTATTAACTCATGACCGCCTGATTGTTTCGTGAAGTGGTTCTACCGTGATTAAAATGCTTACACCTTGATGCATTCGATCATACATGTTACTGTATTAGCTTACATGTTACTGTATTAGCTTCCATTGATCTGCATATTACACATTAGAAAAGTTGATATAATCACAAGCGAGGAGAAGTTGACTAAGTGAAAAACAATTTTCCCTTATGATGTAAGTCTTAGAGGGGTGCTCTCCCCCACCACCCTATATTAAACGTGATTATACGGATATGTTTCTTTCCTTTCGATTGCAGACTGTATTCACAAAACAAGCATCAACACGAACAAAGATAATCTTATTCAGCATTTTTTCTCCCAAAACAAGATATATCCAATACAGGTTATCAACAACACCAATGGGGATTTTATCAACCATGCCTTTTCTAGCTTTGAAAACTTCGTTAGCTGCCTATTCCAACACAAGCGAACACAAAAAGGCGCAGAACTCTATTCATCCTTGTGCCATCATTCCTAACAGCAAATGTACAGTAAATCTTTCCTATCACCTTTCTGATCAGCTCGTCAGTTTCAGGTCGCCAGGGTGACAACGATGTTCGTTTCCGTTACACCAGCAGTTGTTCCAACTGATGGAGAAGTAGTACCGAGAATGATAGGTCATGATTGCCTGTGGGGAAGCATGGAGTTGGCCAGCTCTTCATTCAACTTCACGGGGAGTGGCGGCATTTGTTTCATTATTTCTGGTGTCTCGCTCAAGCTGCGACATAACCCAAATATGCAGCATGCCCAGGCATGTACAGAACTATAGAATAAAACTGAGAATTTAGCAACTTAATGGCATACCTGTTCAGTAGCTTTGTTATGTTCTCCCGAGCTTGGCACAATAGATTGATGTTCTCCTGTATCTAAGGCAATTAAACAATTCAAGCTTAGTTAAGAATGTCCTGGACCCCTTCAATACATAAAGAAATCGAGGTGTGCTCGGCTGCATGCACAATTCCTAGCTGAACACTTTCTTAGGTCAATGTCAATTTTTCGCCAACTAAAGTACATCAGATTGTACGAATCATTGGTACACTGTTACAAGGAATGCACCAAGATACATATTGTCTCATAGGTGGAAATAAATGTGGCACAACTACACAAACTCTTTCTTCCCTGCTGCATTCGTGAAAATTTCTAACTTCAAGGACAAAGCGAGGTTCAAGAGCCTAAAGACCAAGTAGCTCTGAGCTCTACATATAAGCACACAAAATCATTTCCCTTTTATTCAAGAAAATGGCGCAGAATGTTTTGAAACCTTTTTTTCTTCTTTTTTTTGTGGGTGGTGGTGTGGTGGAGGGTGGTAAAGAGAATGTTCAGAAACAATTTGCTCCTCTTGAGCAAATGTGAAGTTGCTAATTGCTCAAGCATACACCTATGATTTTCTTGGTCCATTGAGGATGGGAAAAAGTTTTTTCATTGCTTAGAGACATATGACTCGTTGTACAAAACAACATGATGCACATGCCTCCTTAAGAAGCTTACATTACCAACATTGCAGTTTTTGGTACAGATGCCATATTATCCTGAAACAATACGCACAGTATAGGAGTCGTTTTTATAATGAGAGATGCAAACATAGTTCTCACCTGATGGGCTGAGAAATTTGCAGAAATTTGCTCAAAAGTTTGAGCATTTTGCTCGAGAAGCTCCCCAACAGGACCACCAATATCTGAAAACAGTAGAATAACAGTGTCGCATTCGATTCGTTTTGCTTCGGCTATGGCCTTAACCAATACTAATCAGCTAAAAACACAGGTGCAAATAACACTTGTATGACCAGCAAATTTAACATAAACAGGCTACAAAAAGAAGACTTAGTTTATGAATTATCTATCATAATTGGCATTTGGCAAGTGGCATTAGGATAGTATCCGCATAAATGCAACTATCAAAGTTCAATATATTGCCAATAAAAGTATCTCTCATAAAACGAGACTCGCCTTTGTAAGAGATGCCGTCATCATTATCTACGGACACGGTTGGCAAAGAATAAGGCTGAACAGTAGGCCTTGGAGAAGGTTGAGAGGCCTTTCCTGAAGAGTCTGTGACCTTTTCCTGTGGAAAAACAGAACATGAGTTTCCTATGTTATAAGAGCAAGGATGAACAAAGGGAGGAGAGATAAAGATCTAATTTTCCAAGTACTGAAAGGGGGAAAAGGAGCATGGTGAGCACCACTGTTCCAGTTGTTCATGTAAAGGGGGTAAAGGGTCATAAAGCTAGCGTTCAAAACTCTATACTTGAGTCCAGGGAGTAGACAGGCAGTCAGGCAAACATGTAATCAAAACATCATATCGTGTTCTAGGCATATTTATAATTTAAGTCCATCAGACTTCAGCAGTGATCTCAGACTCTATCAGCTGATAATGTTCTAGCAAGCCACTATATGCTGGAAACAAAAATTCAAGCAACACAGAAGCACCAATTGGCACCAAGTCTGTATCAGAATGCAGCAATTTTAAAAATCTACTCAGACCTCCAATCTCACCTTTTGACCCTTTACCTCCTTCACTCACAACCAAAAACACCTCATTCCTATCCCTATAACTATTTCCTAAATTATGCAATTAACGACCACCTGCCTCAAGATAACTAAAAAAGATACTCAAGGTGAAATAGTATTCAGGGAAAAAGAGTGCATTCGTGGTATTCGTCTTGTTTGTACCAAATCAAAGGAAGCTAGTTTAGGATTTAATGAGACCTGATCACTATCTTACACCAATAAAAAACCAAACAGGCTCAAACTTCAACAACAAATCAGAACCGGAATGTTGAACCAATCTACGTATAGGTCGTGAACCATCAAAGTAACAAATTGCCCAGATTATTGGGATGGGTTCAACAATTTTTGAAATTAAAAATGAATAAAATGAGCACCTACTCCAAAATACAGTAGTTAAAGAAACAAAATACAGAAAATTACACTAAAGAGAGCACGTACCCGTTTATCTTTACTTTTTCTCTCATCCTTCCGCCTCTTGCTCATCTCTTTCTTCTGAAAACATAAAAACCTGGAATAAAAATTTATATGGCAGGGAGAACTTGGATGACTTCATCACGAATGATGAACCTATTACCAGGGTCGCATTTGACTCACCTATAGAGGTCAATTATGCCAATAAGTTACACGACATGGAGATCAATAAAGCAAGATAAGTATTCGAGGAGATAACATCTTTTCAAAACTGAATGGCTGAAAAATAAACTGAATCATCGCAAAGGCTAGAGCAAGCACATCTCAAAAGATTTCATAAACCTATATCACAAGTTTATCTCCCCAATCAAACCATCAGAGCACTTAAATTCTAACATACTTTAAAATGCAAGAATCCACCAAAATAGTTTCAAAAAACTTGAAAACAAATGAAAAATGCTAAAACACCATAAAACAATCTCAAATCACTTGAAAATGTATGAATCTATCAAAATAGACAATTTCACATTTCTTTTTGTTTTCGTTATTAGTTTTCTATTTCTGTTACTGATTTTGATTTTCACAATTTTGGACAATAATACCAAACAGCCCCTTAGTACTGCTTCGCTCAAGATCGTAACGAAATATAATGCCTGTGAGAAGCTTGATGGTGCATTGAATAAGAAATGTGATCCAATATAAAAAGGCACAAAAATGAGATCATTACAGCAAGCAAGACCAAAATTCTTGTCCCCTTCAGATTGTAGACATCATAAAAAAGATGAAACTATAGCACTCCAAGAAATTGAAACATCCAGCACAAAAATCTTCCAGTAGATTTCCATGTTATTATCTTTAAGGTTCATCTGATCTAACTCTATTAAACCAGGTTCCATCAACAATTTCAGCAAGCGAAACTTGTTCTTGGCTTGCCAGAGTAACATGAGTTATGAGCTTACGTGCATCCATCTGCAGCGAAATGCCACATCTCGAGCTGTCTTGTTGGGCAACTGCATGGCAATCTTTGCATAACGGACCACAAGTGTCACTGATGCATGTCTGTTATGCAATTTTAACCAATATAAGTCGACATAATACTCTAATAAAACTTGACATGTGGGAATATGATGCAATAGAGCACAAAAAATTAAGTAACTAACAGCAGCATTGGCAAGGATGTATAGTGTTTAAGCTATGCAGGACAAAACATGAAATGAGCAGAACAAAACATTGTTTTAGCTTGTTTGACATCAGTACTCGTCCACAGCATTTCAATTTTCGCTTTCTTGGAAATAGAACTAAAGACACTGATAACCCCAAAACAATATTTTGCCATAAGAGTTATAATTGTGAAGTGTGATCAATGCTATTTTATGTTCCCCTATACTTGATTAGAGGTTTTCGATGATCAGTTTTCACCTTATGCTATTATTTTTCGCTCCCATCTCTGAATCAATTCTCAATACTCACTAACAAAGTTCCACGAACCAAAACACCACACAAGAACACTCACTTCTTGAGCCCATCATCAAGTATCTCCTGCTCCTCAGCACTCCACTCCGTCGCGATCCCCGGATTATGCTTCAAAGCCGCCCCGCTCGCACCATTCTCACCACCCGCTCCACCTCCAGCATTCCCATTACTTGCATTCGCCCCTCCACCACCACCACTGCCCCCGCCGCCGCTACCGCCATTGAACGACTGCTGTTGCTCGTTCCCAGATGGGTTCGCACTCGCCGCCATGATTCTCAACAACCCACAAACCCTAACCCACTCACCACATCAATTCAATTATTCACACCAGAAACCGTTCAGGTAAAGCTCCAATTTTGAAGCATAAATCACAAACCTAGATGAAAAAACCTCAGTTTCTTCAAGAAATTGGACCCAGTGGAGCTATCTGAGCTTGGAAATGGAAGAACCCAGAGAAATTGAAGGTGGGATCAAAAGGGGAAAGGGGTCAACTGGGTTCAATTTGGGGATTGAAAGGGTGAAATTTTTGGAGAAATGAGAACTTTTGGGGTTGATTTTGAGTGGGATGGAATCCGATGTGGGAGAATTTGCTTTATTGGGATCAAAATTGGTGGAATTTGGAGTGGAATCAACAGCAGAGGAGAAGGGGAAAGGTTGGCGTTTGGCTAGAAAAGAACAGTGCGGACATGTGGCAGCCATGCTCATCCATGTTCTATGGTTAATGTCTTCATGATTTGACCTGTTTTTTTTTGTTTAATTTGGTTTAGTAATTTAGTTATTCCATTCATTCGAAATTAATAATAATATTATTATATTGATCAATTGTAAAAAAAATATTATTCAATACGTATTTTAAGAACATTCGTTATTTATTTGAACGACATAAGAAAATTATATCGTTGATCCATGATTGAAGTATCAAACATAAATTATTATCAATTATCAACCAACCTGGATTGGTTTAGTGGTCTTCGACTCTATTTTCAAAATTCAGGTTGGCCACGTCTGGCACTACAAAAATCCTTTAAACAGACGACTAACTTTTTTACTCGCTAAATGGGGAATTTTAGTCGCAAAACCAAAAAGGCGACTAAATAGCGACTAAAAACCC
The DNA here is from genome assembly GCA_035668315.1 of Drosera spatulata. NCBI lineage: Eukaryota > Viridiplantae > Streptophyta > Magnoliopsida > Caryophyllales > Droseraceae > Drosera > Drosera spatulata. The sequence continues at coordinate 11,115 of JAOVYX010002874.1, forward strand.
TAGTCGCGAAATCCTTCCTCGCTAACTGTTATTGACGACTAATTGATAAATTAGTCGTTAAATTTGACGACTAAAGAATTTTTTAGTCACTAAGTTTGGCGAATACCAAAGGATTTGTTGTCGTCAAATAAAATTCGCTAAGTTTGGCGAATACCAAAGGATTTTTTGTCGTCAAATTTGACGACTAACGGAAGCATTTAGTCGTCAAATTTGATGACTAGAATTCATTTCGTCGCCATTTTGGCTTGGTTTAATAAAACAAGTTTTGCGACCATTCATTTTTTTAGTCGTCATTTTCGCGACTA
>JAOVYX010002875.1:0-11417 GCA_035668315.1 Drosera spatulata
CTGCTACTAGTATATCCTGTCATGCAGATAGCAAGATCCAACTTATGTCTGCCGTTTACTCCTTTGAGGGCTCGTGAGAAGAAAAGCACTGCAAGCTGGTGCAGACTGCAGAGTATTGTGAAGATGATAGTTGATCTCTGCAGTTATCATCTTGTTCATCAAGCGTAAAAAATCCCAAGTTGTGCATAGCACGCGTGCATAACAACGTATGAACATAAGTCATCTTTTGAATCAGTTTGTATAGTACTGTCGGTGATGTAAACTTAGAATCTCCGGTTTCCAGTGATATCGGTGATGTAAAAGTACAGTGGTTTGGTTCTCATCAATATCGGTATCTGCTGTTGACAAACACCCTGTTGTTTTTTCTTGTTTAGCACAGCGCCTAACCAATTCGAAAGCATTTTTCATACTATTGCTTCCTGTTGTTGATCAGGTGCGTACTGATTCTTGTTAATGCCCATCATCATGCATATTTTTCAGCGCGACGACACAGTTTATATGTAGCTCTCTTCGCAGCATACACTTCCTGGTTCAATAGACCTAAACTGAGCAAACCAAACTTCCTTTTATGCTCAGTGCATATATCTTAGATGCTCACGTAGATTTGAGCCTCGATATGATGGAAAATGAGAAACCCAAAGCTACATCAAATAAGGGTATTGTCCTTTTCATCTCTGCAACCAAACCAATCACAAACCCCTCAAATTTTCCCGCCAACACGTGAATATCTCGCACACACGACTTCAACGACTCTCTCTTCATCACTTCAACATTTCATCAATTCAGATTCCCCTTTCCATGGACTGAAAATCCATTCACATGTTCTCAAAATTGGGTTCAAACCCAACACCAATATCTGCATCAAGCTCCTGATCTTGCACCTGAAAGGCGGCTCCGTGACTTATGCACGTCAGGTGTTCGACGAAATGTGTAAGCCGACTCTGACGGCGTATAATTACTTGCTCAATGGGTATGTGAAGGAAGGGAAGGTGATGGAGTCGTTTGATTTGGTGCGACGGATGTGTTATTGTGATGAGAAGCCGGACGGGTTCACGCTTTCTCTTGTTCTGAAGGTGTGTGCAGGTGGGTTGGGTGGGTGGTCGACGTTGATGGGTGATGTGGGAAGGCAGGTGCATGCCTATGTCGTGAAATGCGTTGTTGAGGGGGATGTTGTACTATTTGCGAGCTTGATCGATTCGTATGTGAAGCGTAGGAGGGTTGAGTTCGCTAGGAGAGTGTATGATGGGATGTTGGTGAAGAATGCTATGTGTTCAACCTCATTGATTCACGGGTATTTCAATGAAGATTACGTCGAAACTGCTGAGGAAATCTTTGTGACGACGGATCAAAAGGATGTTGTCGTTTTCAATGCCATGATTGAAGGTTATAGTAAGTTCATGGAAACAGCTAAGAATTCCATTCAGATGTATATTGAAATGCAGCGGTTGGGTTTTCACCCTACGATTTCTACTTTCGCAAGTGTAATTGGAGCATGTTCTATGTTAGTAGCACCAGAAATTGGCCAACAAGTCCAAGCCCAGATTATCAAGGTGTTGTTCTCCATGGAGGTGAAAATCGAGAGTGCCCTTGTTGATATGTACTCAAAATGTGGGCGCACAGATGATGCACTAAGAGTCTTTGATCACATGCCCGATAAAAATGTGTTCTCCTGGACGTCATTGATGGATGGTTATGGCAAAAACGGGAATCCTAGGGAAGCCATTGCGGTATTTGACAGGATGCGCAGGGAGCATCAAACAGCACCCAACAATGTAACATTCCTAAGCGCTCTATCAGCGTGTGGACACGCTGGTTTAGTCGATGAAGGCTGGGAGATCTTTAACAGCATGGAAAGAGACTATTCAATAAAGCCTGGTATGGAGCATTACGCCTGCATGGTCGACCTGCTAGGGCGATATGGCAGTATAAACCAAGCGTGGGAGTTCATCAAGGTTATGCCCGAGACACCCAACTCAGATGTTTGGGCTGCTCTACTAAGTTCTTGTCGATTGCACGAGGAGGTCGAGATAGCAAATCTAGCTGCTGATGAGCTTCTCAAGTTACAAATCAATGAGAGGCCAGGCGCATATGTTGCGTTGTCGAATACTCTAGCTGAAGCTGGGAAATGGGACAATGTACGAGATGTTAGGGACCTTATGAGAAGTAGAGGGGTATCAAAGGGTGCTGGGTCTAGTTGGGCAGGAAGTGATGATAGTTAGTATAGACTGTGCTTCTTTGGAGCCTTGATACTTGAGTTGATATGGGCAAGATCATGCTGGAGTCATCGCAGGCTAGCCCTTGTAAGAAGGTGCGTTGTTGCTTGTAATCAACTTCTATAACTTGCTAGTATGTATTTCTGCAAGTTGGTTTAATGATGCACAATCCTTCGTATAAACAACGTGGTTAAGGCTCCACACTTCTTGACAGTGATAAGAGGCCGTGTAGATAAGTACTAATTATGTTCACAGCAGATCACGGACGAAGGATGAAACTAAACAAACTCAACGTCATTATACTTCTCCATTGGTTAAGCTTATTCTTCAAGGATTTAGAAGTGTTGGAATTTGTCTACATATTTGAGGAAAGTAACAACTCAAAGGCAACAACCTTTTCATCGTATCATTGGGAAGTAGCAATTCAAAGGCATGAGCAGAAGGGAGAGCTACCCAATACTTGGGCACCTCTTTTTTGGGCATACATTGATTGATGATAGTAATTGCATAACGCCTACTTGCAGGAAAGTGTTCTGTTCTTGGAAATGTTACAAAATTGTTCTACCACATAGCATATGATGCATTTTGCTTCCATGCAAAGACAAAAGTTTTGCAGAATCTTTTCTCCTCTCTTTCGGCTAAAACTTACACCAGTAATCTCACCAACCTGAAACTTACATTACCAGCATTAACCTTTCACTTTTTTTTCTTTTTTCTTTTGTTTTTGATAAGAGCATTAACCTTCCACTCTAATCATTCTACTACATAAATTGATACTTCTGCTTCCCAAACAACAGTGCAATGTTAACCTTCCTTTCGGTATACGTATATATAATATCATATGTGAACAGATTATCGATGAAGAATCCATAAGAGAAAACAGCAATGTCCTGAAATATTTGATTCAAAATTCGACTAAGACATTACAATGATTTTTTTTTTATGAATTTGCTATCTTTTAGTTCCACCATAAATGTAACACGCGTGGTACAAGATTGAAGAACAACTTCATATCTTAAGCTACTGCTAGGAAGATCATGTTTTTGCGAAGAAATTTGGTGATATGAATCAGAATTTGTTTGATCATAGATGTATAACATAGACCAATAACTTATGTATAATTGGAGCATTGTTTGCGAAAACTATGTAGTACTGTAAAACGTGACGATGAAATACACATTAAACTTTTGAAAAATTACTCTTCTAAAAAAAACCATCTGAAAAATAACTAGTACTCGAGTATCTTAGGAACCAACCTTGGTTCAAGTTTAAAGAACATTTCCTGGAAGACTTTCCATTCGAACATTACAATCCATTTTGACATCACGGACTACTTTACACATCCTCATCCTCATAGAAATTCAAAATAAAGAAAAGATAAAAAGTTTTAAGCAGGAGGAAAAGAAAAATCGACCGTTCCTCGTTCCCCTGTGCCCCCTCTCTGTTCTCTCTGTCTCTCTCTCCCGAGTCAGTCTTCTCTGCTCACTCTCCACAGGGAATAATCCCACACAACCACCACCACCGCCTCTCACCTTCACCATTTCTCTTCTCATTTTCCTCTCCAGACAGATAGTCTCTGAAAACGACTCGCTCCTCCTCACAATGCCATCAACACAAACAACCACAAAGCAACAAAGATAGAGAAACAAAGACACCAAGAGAAATCGAGCTCAACTCAGAGTCACGGTGAATGATGGTGAAGAAGCAGCCAATGGGACACCACCACAAACCCCCCCAAACCCCACCTCAACCCTCACCACCCAGCTCCGGTAACAAAGCAACGACCTCAGCATTCACGCGCTCCTTCGGCGTCTACTTCCCACGCGTCTCCGCCCAGGTCCAACCCCGCCCTCCCGACCTCACCACCGTCTCCGACCTCCTCCGCCTCGTCGAGGAGCTCCGCGACCGCGAATACCGTCTCAAGACGGAGCTCCTCGAACACAAGCTTCTCCGGGAGTCCGTCGCCATCGTCCCCCTCCTCGAGAGCCAGATCGCCTCCAAGGCCGGGGAGCTCCAGAGCGTCGGGAAGAGGATCGAGAAGCTGGTGGCAGAGAACGAGTGCTTGTTGCACGAGAATGAGTTGTTGAAGGGGAAGTTGGAGGAGGAGAGGAGGGAGAGGGAGAGGAAGGTGGGGGATTTGGAGGCTGAGGTTGTGAATCTGAGGCATAAGCTTCGAATGAAGGAGATCGAGGCCGAGGAGATGCTTTCGAGTTGTTCGAAGACGACGTTGAGTTCGAGTGAGCTGTGTAGGGATCTCCGCAGCACGAGGAAGACCGTGGCGGCGGCGAGGTCGATTGAGGTTTCTGTTTCAGTTTCGAGCACTGGAAGCAGCGGCAGCAATAACAATGTGGGTGATTTGATGAAGGGAGCCGCCATGGATGTGGTCGAATCGAAGAGAGCAGAGCAAGGAGGAGAGAGCGAATCGAGGCCGAGGGATTCGTGTTCTGCTAGTTGCTCCGAGGAGTTGCCGGAGGCGTCTGAATCCGCGATCTCAGCCGTCCGATCTCGCGTCCCTAGGGTTCCGAAACCGCCGCCGATGAAACGATCTAATTCATCTTCTTCGATTACGGCATCGGATCGGAAATCGGCTGATTGCGCGACGATTGTTCCTCCTCCGCCGCCGCCTCCGTTCTCGTTCAAGGCAGCGGCGCCGCCACCGCCGCCGAGAAGGCCGGTTCGATCTCCGGCAAAAGCGGCGGGTTCTCAACCGCCGCCTCCTCCGCCGCTACCTGCGAAGGGGATGAAGGCGGTGCAGCAACCGAAGGTGAAGAAAGTGCCGGAGGTGGTGGAATTCTACCATTCTTTGATGCGGCGGGACACGCGGCGGGAGTCAGGCGCCGGCGTGGCGGACATCACGGCGGCGAATACCCGTGACTTGGTCGGAGAGATTGAGAATCGGTCGGCGCATTTGCTCGCGGTGAGTTTCTAGGGTTTCCACTGAATTTCCGATATTGCCACTGGCATTTTGAATCTGTTGTTTATTTTGTTTTTGAGATTGTTGATTTGAAAATTGAAATTGGATGGGAAAGTGATGGGGCGCTGGCGTGTAGTCAGGAGAGAGTTGTCTTTTTGCATTGTCTGCCTTTTTGGATTGGTCTCTTTGTTTTGTGTTTTTGTTTTGAAAGGGAAGACACAGCTTGGATTCTCATGGATTTTGTCAAGGGTACAACGAGGCAATGATTTCTGTACGATTTGGATTATCAGCCCATGTTTGGTAACAAACGAATGATTAGTTAGAGAATCAACTATAATTGGGTTGGTTGTTTGGGATTCTTGGGCTTGAATTTTTAGATTAACATGAACTTAAAGAATGTGCAACTGATTGAGGATGTCCCCCATTTGTTTTATCTGCAAGGTTTTGGTGTTTTATTAGTATGAGGGTCGTATCAGGGTAATTTTAGTACACTCGGAGGTTAAAAACTTAACATGGAGAAGCCCGTCAGGTGAAACTTACTTGGTTTTGTGCATTAAACAGATCAAGACGGATGTGGAAACGCAAGGAGATCTTATCCGGTTCTTAATCAAGGAGATTGAGAACGCTTTGTTTACTGAGATTGAAGATGTGGTGGCATTTGTTAAATGGCTGGATGACGAGCTATCTTACTTGGTATGCCGATTATGTAATTTTAGTTGATGTGTTCTAGGACTAAGAATCTGATTGCTTTATGGTCATAATCGTGTGCACTGATGGTCAGGTTGATGAGCGAGCAGTGCTGAAGCACTTTGATTGGCCAGAACAGAAAGCTGATGCCTTGCGAGAAGCTGCATTTGAATACAGTGACCTTAAGAAGCTTGAATACGAGGCATCGTCTTTCAAAGATAATACTCGACAAGCTTGTGCTCCTGCTCTTAAAAAGATGCAAGCATTGCTTGAAAAGTATGTGAATCTCATTCTATATTGTCCAAGTTCCTTCCCTGTAAGGCTGTAATCACTTGTGTCCATATTGAAAATTTTGCTTTTGAAATTGTGATTAACAGGTTAGAGCACGGTGTCTACAATCTTTCACGGTTACGAGAATCTGCTGCAAACCGATTCAAAGCATTACTCATTCCAGTAGACTGGATGCTCGAAAACGGATTCGTGAGTCAGGTAATGGCCAACTCCTACCTGTAGTTTTGCATCCCTACAATAGTTTGGATAAGATATTGATTCTATGAGACAAAGATGAAATAGACTAAAGAGTATGCTTCAATCTCTATTGCCTTGCTTGCATGCCCACATGTGCATAGAGTTAACATTTTTTTATTTTTATTTTTTGGCGAATGTGAATAGAGTTAACATTATATTATCATCTTCTGTGTACCACATCATCTGTTCGCAGGCTGAGCATGAGGAAATTCGGAACTCGTTTCCTTGTGGTTGACCTTTCGAAGATTCCCCATATGTACTGGAAATTATACTATACGATAGCATGGAGATAGAGGCACAGATTGGGTTGGATTATATAATGTGGTTCCTAACATCTACGTTTTTTTTTTTTTTTTTGGTTCTTTAGAGTTTTTTTGTTGTAGATATTGTCTCCGGTGTTTGATATGCAAGATTTATTAGGTTATGAAAATTGTCGATTCATTGTTCTTTCATAATTTTGACATGATTAGCATGCCTTCGGTGTCATATCTTTTAAAAACTTCGAGTCGTTTTACCAAAAGATTTTACATAATGCTGTGGAAATGTTAAAATTTCTTGCACACTATGTACGCGGAAATGTGTTGCCCTGTGAATCCAAGCAGCAACAAGATAACCAATTGATGAACTGATGTCAACAGTAAACAGTTGCGTGCTGTTCTGATTCCTCTTGAGTGTTACTCAACTTATGTGCTAATAGTATTTGTCTTCTCTTCCCTGATATTGAACTTAATCCTTATCATAGATCAAGCTCGCTTCTGTAAAATTGGCGATGAAGTATATGAAGAGGGTATCTGCAGAGCTTGACTCTATTTGTGGCGGACCTGAAGAAGAAGAATTGATCGTCCAAGGTGTCCGGTTTGCATTTCGAGTACACCAGGTGAGTTGAGATGATCTGCATATGCGTGCTTTCCTTTTATTTCACCCAATGCGTAGATAAGGATACAAGCAGATCAATCTCTAGTGCTTGCTAATTTCTGTTCTCCTGCGTGACAGTTCGCTGGAGGTTTCGATATTGAAACAATGAGAGCCTTCCAGGAGCTAAGAGATAGAGCAAACTCATGCCGTTTGCAATGCCAGAATCAGCAACAGCAACAAAAACTTGTGTGCCGCTCCACGTCTTGCTAGAATCTGTAGCAAACTCAGCTTCAGTATATCTGGCGATTCTGTTTTCCTTTGTAAAGAAGACCATTATATGTTATAAATACAACGGAAAAACCTCTTCTGGCCCAACTTTATTAAGCTATTAGCATGAAAACCCAGCTCTTTTAACTAGTGAATTTTTGCTCCTGCATTTTTTGCCCAAATCTGGAGCTTGCTTTGTGGACTGGTTGTTTATGTAGCACCGACAAGGGAAGCGCGATTGCAGCTGCTTTGAATCATGTTAACCAAAACATCAGGATCTGAAAGGAAATCCACATCTGCTTGCAGTTCTCGGATGTAGCCAGGCAAACTCCAGGAGTAATAGCAACATGCCAATGCGTCATCATGGTTTGCTTTTATCTCAAGAGTTCTGATTCTGCATTTCACATCATGTACTGCGTATCATGGCTTAAGAGTTACTATTGTCGATCTGGGTCATCTTGATGCAGGAAACTGCTTTGGGACGACATCATAAGGAAAAGTAAACCCCTCTGAGGCTCTGAGCCATCAATATGCAGTATGTCTAGAGACAGTATCGTTTCGTTTGGAAAATAGTTATAAATCGGTTTGACCAACCTATCATAGGAGAGAAAGCGAAACCCGAGTAGAAGGTCTCGTCTCGGCTCTGCCCAAATAGAAATGGCAATAACAAAATGCTTCCACTCCTACACTGCTTCTCACCCAACACAAATCCATAAGAACTCTCCACAGTGTGCATTCCCATCACTCTCCTTTCTCATCCCTTCTCGATCCCCTCGCTCATCACCCAACTCGATTCCAATTCGAATCAAAGCAATCACTGCCATGGATTCTACCCAAACAGGTGCTGCCTCCTCCGTTTCAAGCCCGCCGATGAAGTTGCTGTTCGTTGAGATGGGTGTCGGATACGACCAACATGGGTAATGATTTTTCTTCATTTTGAGATTACCCAATTGAAAAAGTTTGGATTTTGAGGGGTTTGATGTGGGTGTTGTGGTGGTGGTTGTGGGTGCAGGCAGGATATCACGAAGGCGGCGATGCGGGCTTGTCGGGATGCTATTTCTTCCAATTCCATTCCTGCTTTCCGCAGAGGTTTAAGCCTTTTTCGCCCTTTTCAAAAAATATGTACTGTTTTGTGGTGAATTGAGTGATTGGTGTAGCAATGTGCCGATAGTTGACTGGTGTAGCAATGTGGAGTGCAAGTGTTTGGTAGTATTTGTAACCTAGGGAATGCATTGTTTTGGTTTCAACTTCTGGCATATAGGGACGATGATTTGTGTCAATTATCGGCGAGTCGGTCTTAGGTTCGGATTACAGTCGAGAGTTGTGTGAAAAGTATGTGATGATCATCATGTAAACATGTTATTGGGTCGTCTTTGATCACTGTTGACAAGTGGATACGAGTGGGCAACTCAATGTTTTGTGTTAAGAGCTTAGAAAAAGGAGACTTCCAATTTGTAATGTGTATGAAGTCCCATTATCTTGTTCAAGAAAGCACGGGGATGTAAGTGATGCTTTGGTCATAGGTGATTGTTTTAGTAACTTAACAATGCAACACAGCCAATTTTTTGAAGAATAAGCTCTGGGAGAGGAGCCATTTTCAGAAGAGTAAGGGGGAGGGTTGAACATGATATTCCATAGTATGATGTGCTCCTTTCCTAGGGTTTCATTGCAATCCTAGGTATCATTTGCAATGAATCCTGAAACGAGTAGGTTATATGGAACTTAGATTGGCTTGTTATTTACTAATATAGGAGTCATTAAATTACTTTTCCGCAAAACTTAAGCTGGCTGGTGAACTTTTGAGTTTCGACCCTCTTAATTATGCCTTCCTGCCTTTTTTCTCATGTGCACATCATGCTTGATGGTAGACTAATTTATTAATTTGAATCACTATAAGGCTTTACTATTGAGCATCCAGTCTTTCTCTTGTTTTGATTATTCATGATACGGTTTCCTAACACGAAAAGCACTTGCAATCTGTCATTATGAGTTTCAAACTCCATGGTATAGTTTGGTAAGTGGTTAAAACCCTATAAAAGAAACACATATAAAAGCTCTCCCGATGGTATCTCATTCTCATGATTCTAATCGTATTGCTATATTTTTTTTATTCAGGGTCTATACCAGGGGTTTCATTCGGCGAGATGAAGCTACATATCAAGCTCGGAGTGCCCCATTCTCTGCAACAGTCCCTGGACATTGAAAAAGTCAAATCCGTCTTCCCATAGTGAGTAGCCGTCCTTTCACTTGCCATCTTATATCACTAGCATCTTTCCTTTTACGGTGTACTTATTCATTGCCCCCGCACGGACAAACTGTAATTTTGTTTGTAGCTTTGATTTATAGCATTGTTAAAGGGTTGAATGATTAAGTATTCATGCAACGAATGGGTTGATAGAAGCGAAGGGTGCGAGTTAATTCAATTTTCTCATGTAGAGAAAAATAGGAAAACACATTCTCAAGTAGCAATAAGAACTACTTGAGTTGTGATCATTCTTGAATTTTGAAGTTGTCTGCTTATTGCTTTTTACATTAACCTTAAAGGTGAAATCAGCAAGGGCAAGATTCTTCTTATACTTTCACTAGATGAGAAATGACCCTTTTTACTCTTTCATCATATGGTTCTTCAAACTTGTATGTTTTATGCTGATCCATTCTTTTCTCAATGACAGTGGGAAAATACTGGATGTTGAGGTGGTTGATGGTGGACTTGTATGTTCCAGCGGTGTCCATGTAGAAGAAATGGGAGATAAGAATGATGATTGCTACATAGTGAATGCAGCAGTTTATGTCGGTTATTAGTAAAAATTCTATTGGCTGTTGTTTACAAGGTATAAGTTGAAGTTTTTTCTTTTCTTTTTTTCTTTTTTTGATGCCTAGATCTTTTTCTTTTCTTTTCTTTTTTCCAAGTTGTCTCCGTTATGTATGATGCACTCGGTGCTCCTTTCTATTTTTCTAGAGTAAAATTACGATTGAGGAGCTAGTGATGGAGTGAAACATGTAGGTATTGATTTCTTGGAAGTAGGCAGTAAATATTTACTCCTGTTGTTTACTTTGAGCCCTTATGGTTATGAATCGCTTGCACCTAGTTGGATAATATGGGCCTGTATACTAGAAGTTTCAGATCCAGGAAATCTTGCAGCTTCTGACTTCTATTAGGACTAGAAATTTCGTAATGGGGCTGTATACTAGAAGTCTCAGTCCCGTCCCGGCTTGTGTAGGTAGCTGCTTTGTTGTGGATGTGCATATGTTATCGGCCTTCCTGTGGCATCGCAATCTTCTCATTCTGTTACCAGTTAGAAATGGGCATTCTGCTAATTGTCTTTCGTGTCGCAGTTATCATTGTGATGTCTTGTCCTTGTTTACAGACCTTTGGTTTCCGATCCAATTTCTAAGGCTGAAGCAGGGGACATTATGGAATGTTAAAAGCTTTATTCTTGCAATTTCTCATGGAAGAGAATTCTTTTCTGATCTCATACATCTTGTCATCTTTGATGCTCAAAAACACAAGTCTCTATCAATAGTATAAATCTCTCCATATGAGTACCATCGTTTCCGTTGCGCATTCCAACTTGAGTTTGTATTGAGTCATGCCATTGCTGCTTATACCTTAGCAATAGCAAGAAAAATGATTCGTGGGTTTATGTTTCTCTTGGAGTTTATACAGCAAATTGTTTTGAATAAGTTTATTAAATCAACAAAGTAGAAAATTACTTTGCATTAAACCAATTACCTTGAATTATTTGCCAACTTTACAACAATATTTGAAGATATCATCCTGTATCAAACATGTATACTTGAATCTAGAAGTACTTGAATCTAGAAGTACGAGGCAACAAAAACACAGATGGACGGCAAGGAAGATGTGTTGGTATCTCACTTAACTAGAGCAGCATAGAGCAGGTCATTCCAAGTGTCAGGCAGCCCAGGAAGGCACCAGTGGCTGCAGTCTG
>JAOVYX010002876.1:0-11416 GCA_035668315.1 Drosera spatulata
GGATGTGCAGTATAAGGTGTCTGATGTGCTTCCTCAAGGATTTTTCGCTTTAAATCCTCATCCTTCGGAACACACAGATTTCCATGGAATCTCAAAGATCCATCATCATGAACAACGAATCCCGAGATATTAATTAGCAAGATTTTCCAGGGATATTACATCAAGGAAAATTGCTTACGCTGCTCTTTTGAGCCAAGATTCCCTACGATTCTTTGGAATTTGGCAGACTGTCTTTTCATCTCTTCAAGCTGCAATCGGGATTGCTCCAGTGATTCTTCAGAGTTTTCAAGCTTTTCTTGCATTACCAATAAAGCTTCTCCTAGATGTCTATACAATGCGATTATTTCACGAGCACCAGCAATCTCACTCTCAACAGATGCCACAAAATCATCTACATTTTTAACCTCAGAATCAAATATTCCGAACAACAAATCAAATTCCAGTGCCATCTCTACTGTGTCCATGGGCGCATCATCTTTTTCCAAAGAAAAGGGTTCAAACTCGTTTTCCTTTTGTGATATATGGAACATGAGAATGCTCAAGTTGATCAACTTTTCAGAAGCTGACGCCAAGTCCAATTCCAACCTAGTAAGGAGCTCATGAGCCCTTTCAAACTCGTGCTTCGCCTCACCATTAGGAGAAGAAACTTCCAAATCAATGCTAGTTGTTGATGTTTCAAGCTCACCAGCATCACCATTCACCTTGGGGACCAGTGAATCATGAGGAGTATCTGAATCCGTCATGATGGATGATGTATGTTGCTTGTGTTCCCCATTTACCTCAGGAATAATTGAATCGCCGCCAGGTGGAGCATCTGAACCCATTGAAGTGATCGATCTATGATGCTTGTTCTCACCGAATCCCCGAGTTGAGTTTTAAAGACTGGAGCCTCTATAACGGCCTACAGCAAAAACCAAGAAGAGAAGAGAAAAGACAGATAAATAAGGGAAAGAAAAGCAGCAGCGGCAGATTTAATTCCAACATGCAATCTTCAAGGTCATATGGATTTGAATAAAGGCATTACAATTCTGTATGTGCCATAACCAGATTTCGCTCCTCCCATTTATTTATTCTAACATTTTATGAGAACCACGCAGAAAAAAAGGAGAAACATGATGAGCACGCCATCATTCTCAAGCCCGTCAATTCATCAAATTGTATGCAGATGCATTATAACCACAATAGAACATCCAACTGGATAGCAACTAGCCACACCAAAAACTTGCACGAGCATATAGTAGACCATTCTACATCATCTTCCACACGATCTGTATGGAGTTTGAAGGAGCATGAACAAATAATTTTGCTTCAAAGAAGACATCAAACAAAGGAATAGACAAGTGTCACAAAACACAGAACATTTAAGACAGGATGAACTTATGAACTGCAAACACCATACTGCTCCCAAAAACAAAATTCGCAATAAACGAATAGGCGCAACATCAGCGGAAAGAGCATATATATCTGACGAGGTATTCGAACTATGGCTTTACTTACCAGGACAAAGGAAGAGGATTAATTTATCCTAAGGTTTGATTTCCTTGATTACACTGCACGCAAATACATCATAGGATTACATAAAAATCCAATGTCGCAGTTGTGCTCGAAGAAAGAATAATAACTAGCCAAGAATTCCAAATCATTCCTGCCACCGATTCCACCATACAACTCACAATCAAGGGTCTCACATTATGAAACCATTCCAAGGATCAAATGATCTCAAACACCAAAGTGGTTCTAAACTCTAATCACAAGGCGATAAGTTCTTAAAGATTGACTCTTCGCTCATAACAGCCTGCATTAGTGAGGTTCTGGGAGTTTGAGAGACAGCTATTGCTGGAGGAATAATGGCTAGCTATCTGGGCTACAGACACATCAACCTCATCTCTCCATATCTCCTTAAAAAGCTCAACCAAATAGGTGATCGCCAAAGATTTCCTCAAAGCCCTATCCAAAGTCACAAAAACAAATTCAGTCTCATCCATTGAATCTTGTTCAATCAATTAACAGCAGTTCTCTCCTTACCCAAATCAATCATCAAACCATTTCCAACCCCAAAACTCATCACAGTCCTAACACTCAAAACCATACCCATTAAAATTTTTCCAAAACCCAATCACCTTCAGCCATCTCAAATCAACATCAAAACACCATTTTGACAACTACCCATTTCAACAAACATGAAATCCGATACAAATCCCACCCCAACATCAATCAATCAATCAATCATTCAAATCAAAAATCAAAACAAACCCTGATCAATCCTCAACAACTGAATCAAACATTTAACAGCCAAGAAATCAAACTCAAGCTGATGCTTGCTCCCAAAAACGCGTGGGTTTGATCACAGATGGGTACTCTCTGTGTGTGAAAACTGTGAAAATGAACACTGTGAGTGATTTATTTATTCTTTTTTTTAATCATTTATAGGTAGTGAGAATATGGGAAAGATGACACGGTGGTGATGAAGAAAGGTGCCATTCTGGGTAGACACGTATTGTTGGGATTCGTTGTATAGGTTTAGGAAGATCCGAAATCGGTCGTTGGGGAACATCTTGGTTCATCTAGATCAGCACTGTCCGATGCACTCACTGTATGGATACAATATAGGAAAAATTATGATCAAAATACTACTCCTTTCCTCATGCAACAAATTGACGTAACACGTATTTCGATATAAAGTTCGATATTCATGTTGTGTCGATCAAACGGGATTTTTGATAAATTTATCGTGAAATATCAATGATTGTATAAGTTACGTACTTCAACCTAATACATGTTGCGGGATGATCAGACATGATTTCATATGAAAACGAGAATTATATTCACGCGTATAGAATAATTCAAAATATATATATGTTGTATATTTTGTGGGACGAAGTGATTAATATAATATATGTCGATAAATATGAGTAATGAGATAAATAAGAGTAATGTTACACATACATAATGCCAATGAAATAAGGACGAAATCAATGATGTCAATAGTTGCGTAAAATTTTATTTCGTTGTAAAGTATTCGTTATATCAGGATGTTTTTTTACTATGAAGTAACTCCTAAAGCGCTATACCCATTGTATTTTAGAATCTTTTTTGAATAGAAAAGCAACACTCCTCATCATTTTCTATCGTCACAAATTACATCTTTTATACCACGTTATCAGCACGAGTGCTCTAATTCATACCAACTGAGTGAAGGTAAAGACCGAGTTTGCAAAGCAATCTTCTATACGCGATAAATTGTGTCCAACAAAGGAGAAAGACTCTGCTCTCATGAATTTTCGGATTGCAGAATCTCATATTCTCATGGTGTTCTTGTAACTAAGGTTTGATGTGATTATGCTCATCTAATACCCATGGGCAGATCGCAGATGTCATGGATTGTTCTGTTGTTAACATATTCACATGTCGTTTGTTTCCAAAACTGATTCTTGTGTTCCATATGAATATTGATAATTATGGGCATAAGGAACCATGGTATTATATACTTATTGCTCCACCCATATGAGTTTTCACATACTGCGTAAAGTTTTTGTTTTCTTTCAAAAGGAAGATAGAGGATATTATCCTTTTGAACAAGTTTTCTTCACATGTATAGAAAATTTGCAGTATCTGTAATGAATTTTTTTATACTAAACACAACATGCTAAGTTAAGTCTTAAGGTTAAAAGAATTTGGGTTTTAAACCCCGGGAAGAGTATATATAATATGCTCCCTGTTTGACCATTACTTGGCGTGATAGCATAGTGGAAGGGTATCAATTTGAGTCGTTTATGGTTATGGTAGCCTCATAGTCACAGATTCGAACTCTGATCCTGTCACTCCAGCTATGGCCAGGTAATCCCGCGCAAGTTGATAAAATCCGATGATTCTATCGGGAGGCTTTTTTATTTATTTATATTTTTTGTGATTTTTGATTAATCAATGAGTAAGCATAATTAATATCATTATTCTATATTGCTTAATCTAATTATGGACGGCACAGTCGACCTACTAATTACTAATCAACGGTCCTCTACGACGTCATATTATTACTAGGCTAACTAGGGACGGCACAGCTGACCTATTAACTACTAATCATCAGTTGTCTATGCCCTTATTTATAATTGTGCTAACTAGGGACAACTCACCGGACTTGTTAACTTGCTAACCTATGGATGTCTATGACGCCTAGGGTCGGCTCAGCTGTCTTTTTCTTTATATATGTTTATTATTGCTTTTGAACTCGGACGGCTAAGACGCCATTTATTCTTTTCTTATCTTCAATTGCAATAATCAATCAGAAAGCTTATATCTATCAAATCTGTTAAAGTCAGATATGTCGTTGAAATTCACACCTCTTAATGTCAATGGGAACAACTACCTCTTTTGGAAGTGTAACGCCCCGAGTTTTTCGATCTTTTTCTAGAAAACCCACGTAGCATTACTGCCACCAGAATCCTACAATCCCTAACCAGGAAATTCAACTTAATCGGATTTAGAATAAGTACTAAATAAAAGGTTACCATGAACTGCGATAAACTACAAGTTCTACCATACAATCAAACAATAACACAGAAATGCAAACATAACACAGCACAATAACACACAGTGCACAGGGCAAATTTACCCATCACGCGTTAATATACAACTTGTATATTAACATGTATCGCCATCCAAACCAAACATCTAAACGTTACCTTCTTATTGTAATTTCCTCACACGCACGCTCAACTTGTTCTTTATGTCTCAACGGATGGGATCTCCAAGTCCTATATCATGATATGATTCACATATTAGTACATCTGTTTGTTCGCACTGCGGTGTTAAACATATTTATTCATACTTCGTGCAAAACCATGAGTACTAATTATGAGTGTTTGGAGTTATTTTAGGATCAAAACGATCATTCTCTGTCCAAAAGGTTCTAAGATGACATCCTGATCTCTAAATCGGATATCTCGACCTCTGGAACGGATGTCTCGGTGTCTGAAATGAATGTTCCTGCTTTTGAAGTGAGCTTCTCGGCCTTTGGAACGAGTATCCTAGATTCTATCCATTTTGACCTTTTGTCGTATTTAAATCTATAACCTATTGT
This sequence comes from Drosera spatulata, assembly GCA_035668315.1. NCBI lineage: Eukaryota > Viridiplantae > Streptophyta > Magnoliopsida > Caryophyllales > Droseraceae > Drosera > Drosera spatulata. The sequence goes on from JAOVYX010002876.1 coordinate 5,078, forward strand.
ATACAACTCTAAAAGTTATTCCGTCAAAATTTTCAAAAACTAGACTTCATGATCTTTTCATTGACATAAAGTTTTTATCATAACACCTTACCAATAATAGCAGTTAATTAGTTCAATTTTATATTTTTTGGTAGTTCAGGTAGTTTGACTTTACTTCAATAATTAGCTCATAACTCTCTACATACAACTTTAAATAATTATTGGTAAACTGCTCTGGAAACTAGACTTTCATATCTTTTCATTGATATAAGGCTTGTCTTTTAAAACTTCCTATATAATTTTATATAAAGTAACAAATTCATCTCTATAACAAGTTTTTAGAGATTAACATATCCGTACGTTTTGATTTATTACTTACTATTCTCATCTCTGAATCATGATTTATTAACTTTTATAAAAACTAAACATATAAGGCTTCAACGTGTATTAATATCATGAATTATTATAAAGTGTATATTTTTTCATAAAATCTCGAACCAAAAAGATTACTTTCTCTCAACGGTGATAAAAATACCCCGAAGGTTCAACAATTTTTCTAGATTTTCTGGCCTGATTTCAAATGCGCATAACTTCCTCGTTTCTTAACCAAATTGGGTGATTCTTAATTCATTGGAAACTGCAGGAAGTCCTTTACAACTTTTTCCTAGGACTCATTTGCTGAATCAGCCTCGAAATAGGGTCAAAATGTGTTCTAATGTCGAATGTCAAAGCTGTCCAGAAACTGGTATGGTTGGTTTGCTAATTTTTCATGTTTTGCCCAATCAATTCAATCCCAAATGATCTAAAACTTCATAAACATAAAATTTATTTAGTTCTTGTCATGTTTATTCAATTTTAGGCTTGTTTGATACATAAAATCATAGGTTTTCGGGTCTCACGAGCATAACTCGTCTTTTAGTTCATAAACGCATTTCAACCATCCGTGGCTTGTTTTCCATACGTTTCTTTTGTTATTAGTTACAAATGGACTGTATGAGAGTAAGTTATAATACTTTCAGTACTTACCCTCTTGTTTAAATGGTTTTGAGCCGTGTTTGACTTGGTATGATTAGCTCGGTTCCACTCCTTTGAACGGAACGTACTTGTGCGGCTTCCTCCCTTCTTCCTCTCGTGTTTTCATTGCTATCCAAACTGATTTTCTCCTTCTTTTCAATCTGTTCCACAGCCCCGGTTGTTGATTTGCAAAGGGTTATGGCAAGGGAAGGGAAGAAAGCTTAATAAGAAGATGATTTGCATGAACATGGAATTAGCTAGTGGAGTTTTGGTGGAGTTTGGTGTGGTGTGTGATGGAATCAGAGAAAGAAGAGTGGAGATGGTAGGAGAAATGGTGGGGAGAAAAGGAGGAAAAGTGGGTTTGGTAGGTTGTTTTAAAAAAAAAAACATCCCCGTTCCGTTTAATCGCAGGACTAGTTAATCCTATATCTTCCACAGTCTTCACTCAAACTTTACCACCACGCTCGAAAAATCATGTTATTTATTAACATATAATTTGCCGAATTTTTCCGTGATAAAAAGTTATCCCAACTTCGTCACAAGTTTTAAAGTTATGAGCGTAAAGTTACGTCTCAAAACTTTGAAACGAGATTCGTTTCTTACTTTTAATTTATTACAAAAGAGAAATCGCATATTTTCGTTGCGTGTATTAATTTTTGAACTATTATTTGATCATAATTTTTATATTTATTTAATCTCAATTTTCTGGGACTTTACAGGAAGTTAGATGCAGAAATGCATCTTGTCGAGAAAAATCTCAAACATACAATTGAAAAGCAAGAGCAGGGAACTGCACAGGAAAGAGCAAAACCCACAAGCATTGTTTGTCGCCACCTTTGTGAAAGTATGAGGGAGGAGTTTTTGATGGAAGAAGATCCTTTTGATCTGTGGAAATCCCTAAAGGAGCGTTTCTATGGCTTGACGTATATTCTACGTCCAAGGGCATAAAATGCTAGGAATAATTTGAGGTTCCAAGATTTCAAGGATGTCATAACCTACAACTCTAATCCACAAGTTCAAATCTCACTGAGGCTATGTGGGGTGGTTATCGATGATGCGCAAATGATTGATATAAGACGCTCTCGACATTCCATTATATTTATATGATGCTTCAGCAGCAATATCGCATCGGGGACTTTAAAAAGTTCTCCAACTTGATGGATGCTCTACTAATTGCTGAAGAGGAAAATGAGTTGCTGGTCCTAGAGCACAACTCTCGTCTGACTGGTGCTATCTCGTTTCCCGAGACCAACACTGCTTGGCCTTTTAAGGTTATGGAAAGCAGCCATGGGAGAGGTCGTGGTTATCGTGGAGAGGGTCGTGGCAAACGATTCAAACGAGGCTGGAGTTCCTAGGGTAATAATCCCATTCGAACTCGTTAGGATAATAACAACCGCGGCAAGAATATAAGTCAGGGAAATTTCAAAGGCCAAAGAAGACGCTCTGATAAAGCTCTAGATTCTGTTTGCTTCAAGTGTGGTATTGTTGGTCACTGGACTAACTCATGTCGTATTGTTAAGCATCTGACAAAATTATACCAGGCTTCTCAGAAAGGGAAAGGGGAGAATCCTGAGACAAATATCAATATCGCCCCTGAGAATGATTATAATGATGTTCCATACATGGAGGCTGATGATTTGCTTGACTAAGAACATAGCCAGCCACTTTATTTGTTTTATATATACTATATGTTTTCATATGTATCATATATATCATAGGTGCACTTGTTATGTTTTTCTTTTCTAGTATCTTACTTTTCCTCGATGTACATTATGCTAATGTACTATATTCTTTTCCAGATGAATAAAGAAAGTGCTTGCATAGTGGATAATGCTACAACGCACAGTATCTTCAAGCAACCTTACTTCTTCTCGTCTTTGACTCGTGCAAAGTCGAGCGTTGGGACTATTTCATGAAGTGTTGATATTATTGAAGGATCTTGGTGCAACAATTATTGTTTTAGAAAATGGCACCATCCTAAAACTCAATGGGGTTCTATAATATCCCAAATCCAAAAGGAATTTGTTAAGTTTTAAAGATATAAGGTAGAATGATTATCATTTGAAAACCATTAATGAGAATGACAAAGAATATCTTCTTATTACATCAACTACATCATCTAAAAAGAATGTAGTTGAAAATCTTTCTGTCTTCTCCTCTGGGTTATACTTCACAACAATTAAAGCCGTTGAAACTCATGCCATCGTGGACCAAAAATCGTTCACTAATGAAAATAAATTATGACATGAAAGACTAGGCCACTTGGGAGTAAACATGATGCGTCAAATAATATCAACATCTCGTGGCCATCCATTGAATGACCAAAAGCTCCATAAAAATCATGAATTATTATGTATTGCTTACTCGCTTGGGAAAATGATCAAAAGGTTATACACCACAAAGGTTGGTGTAGAATCCCCCTCATTTCTAGAAAGGATCCAAGACGATATATATGGGTCTATTCACCCATCATGTGGACCATTTCGATATTTCATGATGCTAATAAATGCATCAAGTAAATGGTCTCACATCTATCTTCTTTCCACAAGGAAGATGGCCTTTGCACGACTGCTTGCTCAAATCATAAAGTTAAGAGCACAATTCCCTGATCACTCAATTAAAACAATTTGGCTTGATAATGCAGCCGAGTTTACTTCATGAGCATTCAATGAGTATTGCGTTGTAACAAGGATTTATGTTAAACACCCTGTGTCTCATGTGCACGTTCAAAATGGATTGGCCGAGTATTTCATTAAAAGACTCCAATGGGTAGGAAAGTCTATGCTGCTTAAAACAAAGCTGTCAATGAGCGCTTGGGGACATGCTATATTGCATGCAGCATCACTGATCAAAGTAAGGTCTTCTGCACAAAACCAATATTCACCACATCAATCTATATATGGTCATGAGCCTAATATTTTCCATCTAAGGGTTTTTGGTTATGCAGTTTATGTTCCTATTACACCCGATAGAGGACCAAAACGGGTCCACAATGTAGGCTTGGAATATATGTGGGGTATGACTCTCCATCTATCATCAGATATTTCGAGTCCCTAAAGGACGGCTTATTCACGGCGAGATTTTCTGATTGTCGCTTTGAAGAAAACAGTCTTTCCGGCATTAAGGGGAGAGAATAAAGACAAAGCAAAGACTTTGTCCAAGGATCAAGAGGATTTAACTTGAAGGACTTCAATATTATTGTAGCTCGATTCTCGTACAAGTAAAACTTAACTTGAAGTTCAAAAGATCCTTGACATGCAAAGAATTGCGAATCAAGTGCCTGATGTATTTGTTGATACAAAAAAGCAAAATCTCATATACCTGTTGTGAATATCCCAACAAGGATTGGATTCCAGAAGATGGACCTGTAGTTAAAGCTATAGAACAATCCCGAGCACGCTAAAAGCGCAGAAGATCTATTGGTGCAAAAGACACAGTCCCAAGGAAAAGAAAAGGGAAAATTAGGTGATACTCCAAAGAAGAGTATACAACCTATAAAGGAGGTTGATGGATCTCCTAATGTACCTAATCAATACGATGCGTTGCCTTGGGAGCAATCCTTTGAGAACAAAGAAATCTCGATATGTTACGCTTCTAAAGATGAAGTATGGTATCGGGATTAAATCGAAATCACTGATGCATTTGTCTACCACGTGGCTCATGATGTTGAGCTCAGTTCCGACGAGTATTTCGAGCCTCGAAGTATGAATGAGTATAGACAAAAACGTGATTGATCAAAATGAAAAGAAGCAATCCAGGCCGCGCTACAATCGCTCGAAAAGAGCAATGTGTTTGGGCTTATTGTCCGAACTTCAGAACACATTAAATTTGTCGGTTACAAATGGGTGTTCGTACACTAACGCAATGAGAAAAATAAGATTATGATATACAAGGCACGACTTGTTGTCCAAGGGTTCTCCCAAATATATACCTGGAGTCGATTACGAACAAATGTATTCCTCTGTAATGGAGGGGATTACGTTTCGTTTCTTAATTAGTATGACAACCAAAGAAGACTTGGATATATATATCCCATGGACATTATAACGACATACCTATATGGCTTATTAGATGCCGATATTCACATGAAAATCCTGAAGAGTACAAAGTGTCAAGCTCTTTGGTACCACAAAGTCTATATTCGATTAAGGTACAACGCTCTTTATACGGATAGAAACAATCCAATTGAATATGGTACAATCGGCTTAGTGTATATCTATTACGAGAAGGGTATGTGAATGACAAAGTTTGCCCATGTGTATTCATCAAGAAATCGACTAATGGTTTTTCCACAGTCACCGTATATGTTGATGATTTGAACATAATCGGTACAACCAATGAAACCATGAAAGCTCGTGATTACTTAAAGAAAGAGTTCGAGATGAAAGTTCTTTGCAAAACAAAGTTTTGCATTGGTATACAGGTGGAACACCTATCAACAAGGATCCTTATCCACCATTAGACATATATAGAGAAAGTTCTCGCTCGCTTCAGGATGGGAAAAACCCATCCATTGAGCACGCCCATGGTGATCCATTTCTTTGATATTTAGAAAGATCTATTCCAACCTAAGGAAGACAATGAAGATCTCCTAGGTCCTGAAATGTCATATCTTACTGCTATCGGTGCATTGATATACCTAGTTGTACAAGACCAGACGTTGCTTTCACGGTCAACTTATTGACAAGGTTTAGCTTTGTACCTACTCGTAGGCATTGGTATGAAATAAAGCACATTATGTGCTATTTGCGCGGGACGACAAACGTGGGATTATTCTATTCTCGGGAGTCTAAATCTGATCTTATCGGGTACGCTGATGTTGGATATTTATCAGATCCACAGAAGGTCCGGTCTCAAATAGGATATATGTTCTTATACAATGATGCAGCTATATCCTGGAAATCCATAAAAAAAGACCTCGTGATCACTTCTTCAAATCACTCAGAGATCATCGTCGTACACGAGACCAGAAGAGAATATATATGGCTTAGATCGGTGATCCAGCACATCCAACAGTCGTGTGGAATATCTGACATCGAAACACTGACCGTAATCCATTAAGACAATACCGTCTGTGTTGCACAATTAAAGGAAAGGTTTGTAAAGGGTGATAGAACGAAGCACACCAATCCAAAGTACTACTATACCCACGCCTTCAAGACGAAGGAGTCATCCGTATTTCGCAGATCCAATCATGCAATAACCCAGCTGATCTATTTATCAAGACGCTTCTCAAATCATCTTTTGAGCAGTTAAGGTACAAGATCGGTGTAACGCCCCGAGTTTTCCGATCTTTTTCTAGAAAACCCACGTAGCATTACTGCCGCTAGGGTCCTACAATCCCTA
>JAOVYX010002877.1:0-11416 GCA_035668315.1 Drosera spatulata
TTGAGTGCTTTAAGCTCATTTCAATGCTCTTTTCACAATTTTCAAGTTATTTGAGGTTGTTTTATGGTGTTTTTAGCATTTTCATGAGTTTTTGAGTGTTTTAAGGTCATTTAAATGCTGTTTTCGTTGTTTCTTTTGTTTTCAAGTTATTTAAGGTTGTCCTATGGTGTTTCTAGCACTTCTCATTCGTTCTTGTGCGTTTTGAAGTGAATGTAGTTGTTCTTATGGTGTTTTAAGCCTTTTCAAGTGTTTTAGAGTGTTTCAAGCTCATTTGAAGGCTCTTTTGATAGATTCTTGCGTTTTCAAGTTAGTTGAGGATATTTCATGGTGTTTTGGAGTTTTTTAAATTCATTTCAAGGCTCTTTTTCATTGTTTCTTGCATTTTAAAGTTATTTGAGGATGTTTTTGAGTGTTTTTAGCCTTTTCATGTGCTGTTTGAGTGTTTTTAGGCTCTTTCAAGTTTGTTTTGATAGATTCTTGCGTTTTCACTTTAGTTTATGTTCTTTTAGGGTGCTTTTACTACTTTTTATATGTTTTTGTGTATGTTGAAGAGATTTGAGTTGCTTTTATGGTGTTTTAATCCTTTACGTGTGTTTATGAGTGTTTTAAAGTCATTTAAAGGCTTTTTTCATAGTTTCTTGTATTTTCAAGTTATTTGATTTTGTTTTGTTGTGTTTTTAGCCTTTTCATGTGGTTTTGTGTATTTTAAGCTCATTTCAACGCTCTTTTCTTAGTTTCTTGCATTTTCAAGTTATTTGAGGTTATTTTGTGGTGCTTTTGGCCTTTTCATATGGTTTTGAGTGATTTAAGGTCATTTCAAAGGCTCTTTTGATAGATTCTTAGATTTTCAAGTTATTTGAGGCTGTTCTATAGTGTTTTTACAACTTTTCATTCGTATTTGTGCATTTTAAAGTGATTTGAAGTTTTTATGGTGGTTTTAGCCTTTTGATATGTTTTTGATTGTTTTAAGCTCATTTCAAGAGTCTATTCATAGTTTCTTGTGTTTTCAAGTTGTTTAAGTTGTTTTTATGGTGTTGTTCTCTTTTTGAAGTATTTTTGAGTATTATCAGCTCATTTCAATGCTCTTTTTCACAATTTTCCTGTTATTTGAGGTTATTTTATGGTGTTTTTAGTTTTTTCATGGGTTTTTGAGTGTTTTAAGGTGATTTGAAGGCTGTTTTTGTTGTTACTTGTGTTTTCAAGTCATTTGAGGTTGTTTTGTAGTGTTTTCAACCCTTTTATGTGTTTTTGAGTGTTTTGAGCTCATTTCAAGGCTCTTTTCATTGTTTGTTTTATTGTGTTTTTTTTTCCCACTTTTCATTCTTTTTTGTGCGTTTTGAAGTGCATGCAGTTGTTCTAAGAGTGTTTTTAGCCTTTTCAAGTTATTTGAGTTGTTTTCACGGTGTTTTTAGCCTTTTCAGGTGTTTTTGAGTGTTTTCAAGTTATTTGATGCTGTTTTATAGTGTTTTTTTTATACCACTTTTCATTCGTTTTTGAGCATTTTGAAAAGATTTGAGTTGTTTTTATGGTGTTTTTAGCCTTTTGATGTGTTTTTGAAACTTTAAGCTTATTTTAAGGATCTTTTCATAGTTTCTTGTGTTTTCAGCTTATTTGAGTTTTTTTAGGGTGTTTTTAACCTTTTCAAAAGTTTTTGAGTGTTTTAAGCACATTTCAATGCTCTTTTCACGATTTTCAAGTTATTTGAGGTTGTTTTATTTTTTTTTTATCATTTTCATGTGTTTTGGAGTGCTTTAAGGTCATTTAAAGGCTGTTTTCGTTGTTTCTTGTGTTTTCAAGTTATTTGAGGTTGTTTTGTGGTGCTTTTAGCCCTTTCATGTGTTGTTGAGTGTTTTTATGTTATTTCAAGGCTCTTTTGTTGTTTCTTCAGTTTTCAAATTATTTGAGGTTGTTTTATGGTGCTTTTTCTACTTTTTTATTCGTTTTTGTGCGTTTTGAAATGAATGTAGTTGTTGTTATGGTGTTTTCGGCCTTTACAAGTTATTTGAGTTGTTTTTATGGTGTTTTTAACCTTTTCAGGTGTTTTTGAGTGTTTTTAGCTCATTTCAATGCTTTCTTCACAATTTTCAAGTTATTTGAGGTTGTTTCATTTTGTTTTTGGCCTTTTCATGTGTTTTGGAGTTTTTTAAGGTCATTTCAAGCCTCTTTTCATTGTTTCTTGCATTTTCAAGTAATTTGAGGATGTTTTGTTGTGTTTTTAGCCCTTTCATGTGGTTTTGAGTGTTTTAGGGTCGTTTCAAGTTTGTTGATAGATTCTTGCATTTTTAGTTTAGTTGATGTACTTTTAGGGTGTTTTTACTACTTTTCATAGGTTTTTTTGTAAGTTGAAGAGATTTGAGTTGTTTTTATTGTGTTTTTGAGTGTTTTATTGTCATTTCAAGGCTTTTGTCATATTTTCTTGCATTTTCAAGTTATTTGAGGTTTTTTTGTTGTGTTTTTACCTTTTTCATGTGGTTTTGACTGTTTTAAGCCCATTCCAAGGCTTTTTTCATAGTTTCTTGTGTTTTCAAGTTATTTGAGGTGTTTTTATGGTGTTTTTAGCTTTTTCAAGTGATTTTGAGTGTTTTAAGCTCATTTCAGTGCTCTTTTCACTATTTTCAAGTTATTTGAGGTTGTTTTATGTTGTTTTCAGCTTTTTCATGTGTTTTTGAGTGTTTTAGGGTCATTTGAAGGCTCTTTTCGTTGTTTCTTGTGTTTTCAAGTTATTTAAGGTTGTTTTGTGGGTTTTTTTAGCCCTTTCATATGTTTTTGAGTGTTTTCAGGTCATTTAAAGGCTGTTTTTGTTGTTTCTTGAGTTTTCAAGTTATTTGAGGTTGTTTTATGGTTTTTTCTCTACTTTTCATTCGTTTTTGTGCGTTTTGAAGTGAATGGAGTCGTTCATATGGTGTTTTAAGCCTTTTCAAGTTATTTGAGTGTTTTAAGCTCATTTTAATGCTCTTTTCACAATTTTCAAATTATTTGAGGTTGTTTTATGGTTTTTTTTAGCCTTTTCATGTGTTTTTCAGTGTTTTGAGTTCATTTCAAGGCTGTTTTCATTGTTTCTTGTGTTTAAAAGTTATTTGTGGACTTTATGCGGTGTTTTTAGCTCTTTCATGTGGTTTTGAGTGTTTTAAGGTCATTTCAAGGATCTTTTCGTTGTTTCTTGAGTGTTCATGTCATTTGAGTTTGTTTTATAATGTTTTTTTTTACCACTTTTCATTCGTTTTTGTGTGTTTTGAAGTGAATGGAGTTTTTCTCATGGTGTTTTTAGCCTTTTCAAGTGTTTTAGGGTGTTCTAAGCTCATTTGAAGGCTCAATTGATAGATTCTTCTGATTTCAAGTTATTTGAGGATATTTCATGGTGTTTTTGGCCATTTCATGTGTTTTGGAGCTTTTAAAGTAATTTCAAGGCTCTTTTCGTTGTTTCTTGTGTTTTCAAGTTATTTGAGGCCATTTTGTGGTGTTTTTAGCCTTTCATATGATTTGGAGTGTTTTAAGAAAATTTAAGGTTTTTTTGATAGATTCTTGCGTTTTCAATTTAGTTGATGTTCTTTTAGGGTGTTTTTTGTTGTGTATGTTGAAGAGATTTGAGTTATTTTTATGGTGTTTTAAAGTTATTTCTAGGCTTATTTCATAGCTTCTTGCATTTTCAAGTTATTTGAGGTTGTTTTGTTGTGTTTTTACCCACTTCATGTGGTATTGAGTGTTTTAAGCTCATTTCAAGGCTCTTTTCGTAGTTTGTTGCATTTTCAAGTTAGCCCGTTCATGTGTTTGTGAGTGTTTTGAGCTCATTTAAGGGCTCTTTTCGTTGATTCTTAAGTTTTCAAGTTATTTGAGGTTGTTTTATGGTGTTTTTACCACTTTTCATTCATTTTTGTACGTTTTGAAGTGAATGGAGTTGTTCTTATGGTGTTTTTAGCCTTTTCAAGTGTTTTAGGGTGTTTTAAGCTCATTTGAAGACTCTTTTGATAGATTCTTGCGTTTTCAAGTTATTTGAGGATATATCATGGTGTTTTGGGCCTTTTCATGTGTTTTGGAGTTTTTAAAGTCATTTCAAGGCTCTTTTCGTTGTTTCTTGCATTTTTAAGTTATTTGAGTATGTTTTGTTGTGTTTCTAGCCTGTTCATGTGGTTTTGAGTGTTTTAAGGTCATTTGAAGTTTGTTATGATAGATTCTTGCGTTTTCAATTTAGTTGATGTTCTTTTAGGATGGTTTTACCACTTTTCATACGTTTTTGTGTATGTGTAAGAAATTTGAGTTGTTTTTATGGTGTTTTACTCCTTTACAAGTGTTTTTGAGTGCTTTAAAGTCATTTCAAGGCATTTTTCATAGTTACTTGCATTTTCAAGTTATTTGAGGTTGTTTTGTTGTGTTTTTGCCCTTTTTCATGTGGTTTTGAGTGTTTTAAGCTCATTTCAAAGATTTTTTCGTAGTTTCTTGCATTTTCAACTGATTTGAGGTTGCTTTCTGGTGCTTTTAGCCTTTTCATATGGTTTTTAGTGATTTAAGGTCATTTCAATGCTCTTTTGATAGATTCTTTGATTCTCAAGATATTTGAGGCTGTTTTATAATGTTTTTACCACTTTTCATTCATTTTTGTGCGTTTTTAAGAGGTTTGAGTTGTTTTTATGGTGTTTTTAGCCTTTTGATGTCTTTTTGAGTGTTTTAAGCTCATTTCAAGGGTCTTTTCATAGTTTCTTGTGTTTTCAAGTTATTTAAGTTGTTTTTATGGTGTTTTTAGCCTTTTTATGTGTTTTTGAGTGTTTTAATGTCATTTAAAGGTTTTTTCCGTTGTTTCTTGTGTTTTAAAGTTATTTGAGGTTGTTTTGTGGTGTTTTTAGCCCTTTCATGTGTTCTTCATTGTTTTGAGCTCATTTTAAGGCTCTTTTCGTTGTTTCTTGAGTTTTCAAGTTATTTGAGGTTGGTCTATGGTGTTTATTCCTCCTTTAATTCGTTTTTGTGCGTTTTTAGCCCTTTCAAGTTGTTCTTATTGTGAATGGAGTTGTTCTTATAGTGTTTTTAGCCCTTTCAAGTTTTTTAGAGTGTTTTAAGCTCATTTGAGGCTCTTTTGATAGATTCTTCTGCTTTCAAGTTATTTGAGGATATTTCATGGTGTTTTTGGACTTTTCATGTGTTTTGGAGTATTTTAAAGTGATTTAAAGGCTCTTTTCTTTGTTTTATTGCATTTTCAAGTTATTTGAGGATGTTTTGTGGTGTTTTTAGCCCTTTCATGTGGTTTTGAGTGTTTGACAGTAATATCAAGTTTGTTTTGATAGATTCTTGCGTTTTTAATTTAGTTGATGTTCTTTTAGGGTGCTTTTACTACTTTTCATACTTTTTTGTGTATGTCGAAGAGATTTGAGTTGTTATGATGGTGTTTTAATCCTTTACATGTGTTTTTGAGTGTTTTAAAGTCATTTCATGGCTTTTTTCATAGCTTCTTGCATTTTCAAGTTATTTGAGGTTGGTTTGTGGTGCTTTTAGCCTTTTCATGTGGTTTTGAGTGATTTAAGATCATTTCAAGGCTCCTTTGATAGATTCTAGGATTTTCAAGTTATTTGAAGCTGTTTTATAGTGTTTTTACCACTTTTTATTCGTTTTTATGTTTTTAGCCTTTTATGGTGTTTTGTGTTTTTAGCCTTTCTATTAAAACGAACATGAAATGACCTTAAGACACTCAGAACCACATGAAAACGCTAAATACACCACAAAACACCCTCAAATAACTTGAAAATGCAAGAAACAGCAAAAAAGAGCCTTGAAATGACTCTAAAGAACTCCAAAACACATGAAAAGGAAAAAAACACCATGAAATATCTTCAAATAACTTGAAATGAGCTTAAAACACACTAAAACACTTGAAACCGCTGAATACACCATAAGAAAAACTTCACTCACTTCAAAACACAAAAAAACGAATGAAAAGTGGTAAAAACACCATAAAACAACCTCAAATAACTTGAAAACTCAGGAAACAACGAAAAGAGCCTTGAAATAAACTCAAAACACTCAAAAACACGTTAAAGGGCTAACAACATCACAAAACAACCTCAAACAACTTGAAAGCACAAGAAACACCAAAAATGGCCTTTAAATGACCTTAAAACACTCAAAAACACATGAATATGCTAAAAACACCATAAAACAAGCCCAAATAACTTGAAAATTGTGAAAGAGCTTTGAAATGAGCTTAAAACACTCAAAAACACTTGAAAAGGCTAAAACACAATAAAAAAACTCAAATAACTTGAAAAGGCTACAAAAACCATCAGAACAACTCCATTCACTTCAAAACGCACAAAAACGAGCGAAAAGTGGTAAAAACATCAAAAAACAACCTCAAATAGCTTGAAACCTCAAAAACCTCAAATTAGCTGAAAACATTCAAAAACACTTGAAAAGGCCAAAAACACCATAAAAACAACTCAAATAACTTGAAAACACAAGAAATTAAGAAAAGACCCATGAAAAGAGCTTAAAATACTCGAAAACACATCAAAAGGGCTAAAAACACATGAAATGACCTCTGAACACTCAAAAACACATGAAAGGGCTAAAACACCACAAAACAACCTCAAATAACTTGAAAATTGTGAAAAAGGCATTTAAATGACCTTAAAACACTCAAAAACTTATGAAAAGGCTAAAAACACCATAAAACAACTTCAAATAACTTGAAATTTCTGAAAAGGGCATTGAAATGAGCTTAAAAGACTCAAAAACACTTGAAAAAGCTAAAAACACCATAAAAACAACTCAAATAACTTCACAAGGCTTAAAACATCATAATAACAACTACATTCACTTCAAAACGAACAAAAACGAATCAAAAGTGGAAAAAACACTATAAAACAACCTCAAATAACTTGAAAACTCAAAAAACAACGAAAACAGCCATGAAAAGACCTCAAAACACTCAAAAACACATGAAAGGGCTAAAAACACCCCAAAAAAACCTCAAATAACTTGAAAACACAAGAAACAACGAAAACAATCTTTAATGACCTTAAAAGACTAAAAAACACATGAAAATGCTTAAAACACCAAAAAACAACCTCAAATAACTGGAAAATTGTGAAAAGAGCATTGAAATTAGCTGAAAACATTCAAAAACACTTGAAAAAGGCTAAAAACACCATAAAAACAACTCAAATAAATAGAAAACACAAGAAACTATGAAAAGACCCTTGAAATGAGCTTAAAACACCCAAAAACACATCAAAAGGCTCAAAACACCATAAAAACCACTTAAATCTCTTCAAAATGCACAAAAACGAATGAAAAGTGATAAAAACACCATAAAACAGCCTCAAATAACTTGAAAATCAATGAGTCTATCAAAAGAGCCTTCAAATGAGTTTAAAACACTCTAAAACATTTGAAAAGGCTAAAAACACCATAAAAACAACTGCAGTCACTTCAAAACGCAGAAAAATGAACGAAAAATGGTAAAAACATCATAAAACAACCTGAAATAACTTGAAAACTCAAGAAACAACGAAAAGAGCCTTGAAATGAGCTCAAACACTCAAAAACACATGAAAGGGCTAAAAACACCACAAAACAACCTCAAATAACACGAAAACACAAGAAATAATAAAAACAACCTTTAAATGACCTTAAAACACTCAAAAACACATGAAAAGGCTAAACACACCATAAAACGACTTCAAATAACTTGAAATTTGTGAAAAGTGCATTGAAATGAGTTTAAAACACTCAAAAACACTTGAAAAGGCTAAAATCGTCATAAAAACAACTCAAATAACTTCAAACGGCTATAAACACCATAAGAACAACCCCAGTCACTTCAGTACACACAAAAACGAATCAAAAGTGGAAAAAACATCATAAAAAAACCTCAAATAACTTGAAAACTCAAGAAACAACGAATTGAGCCTTGAAATGACCTCAAAACACTCAAAAACATATGAAAGGGCTAAAAACATCATAAAACAACCTCAAATAACTTGAAAGAACAAGAAACAACAAAAACTGTCTTTAAATGACCTTAAAACACCCAAAAACACATGAAAAGGCTAAAAACACCATAAAACAACCTCAAATAAGTTGAAAATTGGGAAAAGAGCATTCAAATGAGCTAAAAACACTCAAAAACACTTGAAAAAGGCTAAAAACAACATAAAAACAACTCAAATAACTTAAAAACACAAGAACCTATGAAAAGACCCCTGAAATGAGCTTAAAATACTCAAAAAAAACACCATAAAAACAATTCAAATCTCTTCAAAATGCACAAAAACGATAGAAAAGTGGTAAAACCAATATAAAACAGCCTCAAATAACTTGAAAATCAAAGAATCTATCAAAAGAGAATTGAAATGACCTTAAAACACTCTAAAACACGTCAAAAGGCCAAAAACGCCATGAAATAACCTCATAAAACTTGAAAACCAAAAAATCCATCAAAAGAGCCTTCAATGAGCTTAAAACACTCTAAAACACTTGAAACGGTTAAATATACCATAAGAACAACTCCATTCACTTCAAAACGCACAAAAACGAATGAAAAGTTGTAAAACACCATAAAACAACCTCTAATAACTTAAAACTCCAGAAACAACGAAAAGAGCCTTGAACTGATCTCAAAACACTCAAAAACACATGAAAGGGCTAAAAACACCACAAAACAACCTCAAATAACTTGAAACACAAGAAACAATGAAAGCAGCCTTTAAATGACCTTAAAACACTCAAAAACATATGCAAAGGCTAAAAACACCATAAAACAACCTGAAATAACTCGAAAATTGTGAAAAGAGCTTTGAAATGTGATTAAAACACTCAAAAACACTTGGAAAGGCTAAAAACACCATAAAAACAACTCAATTAACTTGAACAGGCTAAAAACACTTAAAAACACATCAAAAGGCTAAAAACACCATAAAAACAACTCAAATCTCTTCAAAATGCACAAAAACGAATGAAAAGTGATAAAAACACTATAAAATTGCCTAAAATAACTCCAAAATCCAAGAATCTATCAAAAGAGCCTTGAAATGGCCTTAAATCACTCAAAACCATATGAAAAGGCGAAAAGTACCACAAAACAACCTCAAATGACTTGAAAATGCAAGAAACTATGAAAAGAGCATTGAAATGAGCTTAAAACATTCAAAACCACGTGAAAAGGGTAAAAACAAAACAAAACAACCTCAAATAACTTGAAAATGCAAGAAACTATGAAAATGCCCTTGAAATGACTTTAAAACACTCCAAAAAGCATGTGAAGTATTAAAACAGCATAGAAACAACTCAAATCTCTTCAGCATACACAAACATCTATGGAAAGTAGTGAAAGCACCCTAAAAGAACATCAACTAAACTTAAAACGCAAGAATCTATCAAAACAAACTTGAAATGACCTTAAAACACTCAAAACCACATGAAAGAGCTAAAAATACCACAAAACATCCTCAAATAACTTGAAAATGCAAGAAAAAATGAAAAGAGCCTTGAAGTTACTTTTAAAAACTCCAAAACACGTGAAAAGGCTAAAAGCACCATGAAATATCCTCAAAAAAACTTGAAAACGGAAGAATCTATCAAAAGAGCCTTCAAATGAGCTTAAAACACCCTAAAACACTTGAAAAGGCTAAAAACACCATAAGAACAACTCCATTCACTTCAAAACGCACAAAAACTAATGAAAAGTGGTAAAAACACAATAAAACAACCTCAAATAACTTGAACACACAAGAAACAACATAAAGAGCCTTGAAATCACCCCAAAACACTCAAAAACACATGAAAGGGCTAAAAACACCACAAAACAGCCTCAAATAACTTGAAAAATCAAGAAACAACAAAAACAGCCTTTAAACGACCTTAAAACACTCAAAAACACATAAAAAGGCTAAAAACACTCAAAAACAACTCAAAATTTTGAAAAGACCATTGAAATGAGCTTAAAACACTCAAAAATACATGCAAAGGCTAAAAACACCATAAAAACAACTCAAATAACTTGAAAAGACTAGAAACTATTGAGGTTAAAACACTCAAAAACACATCAAAAGGCCAAAAATACCATAAAAACAACTCAAATAACTTGAAAAGACTAGAAACTGTTGAGGTTAAAACACTCAAAAACACATCAAAAGGCTAAAAACACCATGTTTCTTGCATTTTCAAGTTATTTGAGGATGTTTTGTGATGTTTTTACCCCTTTCATATGGTTTTTAGTGTTTTAAGGACATTTCAAGGTTGTTTTGATAGATTCTTGCGTTTTCAAATTAGTTGAGGTTCTTTTAGGGAGCTTTTACGACTTTTCATGCGTTCTTGTGTATGTTAAAGAAATTTGAGTTGTTTTGATGTTGTTTTAATCCTTTACATGCGTTTTTGAGTGTTTTAAAGTGATTTCATGGCTTTTTTTGTGCGTTTTTAAGTGTTTTTATGTTGTTTTAATCCTTTTCATTCGTTTTTGTGTGTTTTGATGTGAAAGGAGTAGTTCTTATGTTGTTTTTAGCCTTTTCAAGTGTTTTAGAGTGTTTTAAGCTCATTGGAAGGCTCTTTGGATAGATTCTTGCCTTTTCAAGTTATTTGAGGATATTTCAGGGTGTTTTTTACCTTTTCATGTGTTTTGGAGTTTTTTAAAGTCATTTCAAGGCTCTTTTCGTTGTTTCTTGCATTTTTAAGTTATTTAAGGATGTTTTGTGGTGTTTTTACTCCTTTCATGTGGTTTTGGGTATTTTAAGCTAAATTCAAGGCTCTTTTCGTTGTTTCTTGCATTTTCAAGTTATTTGAGGATGTTTTGTGGTGTTTTTAGCCCTTCCAAGTGGTTTTTAGTGTTTTAAGGATATTTCATGATTGTTTTGATAGATTCTTGCGTTTTTAGTTTAGTTTAGGTTCTTTTAGGGTGCTTTTACTACTTTTCATACGTTCTTGTATATGTTGAAGAGATTTGAGTTGTTTTTATGGTGTTTTTCGCTTTTTGATGTGTTTTTGAGTGTTTTATGCCCATTTCAAGGGTCTTTTCATAGTTTCTTGTGTTTTCAAGTTATTTGAGTTGTTTTTAATGTGTTTTCAGCTTTCTCAAGTGTTTTTGAGTGTTTTTAGCTCATTTCAATGCTACTTTCACAATTTTCAAGTTATTTGGGGTTGTTTTATGGTGTTTTTAGCCTATTCATATGTTTTGGAGTGTGTTAAGATCATTTAAAGGCTATTTTCATTGTTTCTTGTGTTTTCAAGTTATTTGTGGTTGTTTTGTGTTGTTTTTAGCCCTTTCATGTGTTTTTGAGTATTTTGAGGTCATTTTAAGGTTCTTTTCGTTGTTTCTTAATTTTTCAAATTAGTTGAGGTTGTTTTATGGTGTTTTTACAACTTTTCATTCGTTTTTGTGCGTTTTGATGTGAATGGAGTAGTTCTTATGTTGTTTTTAGCCTTTTCAAGTGTTTTA
>JAOVYX010002878.1:0-11416 GCA_035668315.1 Drosera spatulata
GCGTGCTTAACGTGGAGTAATGCTGGGATGGGTGACCTCCTGGGAAGTTTCTCAGGACGTGCGCGAGTGAGGCCAAAACGCATTGAAAGGACTAGTGTTGGTCTGTGGGGCTAGTTGTCGGCCTGGCGAACGACCCGGTAGCAAGGATTTGGCCGGGGCGTTACAGCTGACCACACAAGTTACCAAGGAAAGATTGGACTAAGCCTTCGTTGATCATTTGACAACGATTGTCTGAACCAGTATAAAAATCTTGTGCCCTTAACTGCTTTTCATCTTTTACTTAGAACTGTTAGAAAACAATCCAGGACACACAAAAGACAAACTTGATATATTATTGTCTCTACTGTAGACTCATTCCGTAAGTCTGCAGAAGGTTAACTGCAAACTAGCCAAGACCAAGCTGCACTGAACTGTGAAAATTTTTGAATAGCTTAATCATCCCCCCCTCCCGCCAAGCTATTCATTGTAAACTCTATGAATTACATATTTATATACCAACTCTCCCAAAATAGCCAAGCTCTTCTTAAAAAATGCAGTAGAGTACCCCTCTAAAGTAGGAACTTTGTTATCATCTATATCCCAGAGAGTCTTTTGTACTTCATGATCGCCAAATTCGAACATCAATATCTGCTTCTGATCCTCGTTCAGAACTTGTCCTGGTTCAATCTCCTCCTCATCTATCTTTAAAACATATCCATTATCTGTACCAAGTATACTCTGATAGTACAACATAAACTCATTCTTGATTGATCTGCTGCTCATCAGAAGTGACAGATCCATCCCCCTATATATACTCAAGATTTGCTTCTTTGCCTTCCTCCCTTTGAAAGCACTATAGAAATACTTAGTGTTCCTGTCCATTGATGTAAGCCATAGATCCTCCTTGATAAGAAGATCCCTATACAGAGACATAACCTCATTTGTAACAATCCTATTCTGAGAAGAATAGCAAGTATTGAGCTTTTGTTTTTGGGAAATCATGTTCAGCTCAGCCTCCTTTACTCTTCTTTCGATGTCTGTGAAGCCCATCTGATGGATGCTTTTAAAATCATGCCTCATACTTCTGATTTTCTGAGTCACTTGAAACATCAAGCTACCTCCAAAAGGCCTATTGCATCCCTTCTTCACTATGTCTAGGAACCCAGTATATTGACACCATGCATTTAAGAACCTAAAGTTGAGGGGTTGAGGGGTTGAGCTACTTTATATTTACATTCACCAACATGGGAGAATGGTCTGAGATTCCAGCCTTAAGGAAAAGAGTTGCATTTGCCCTATACAATTCCATCCATGCTAAATCGCTCATCACCCTATCAAGCTTGATTTTCATCCAGGAGTTAAGCTTTTGATTGTTAAACCAGGTGTGAAAACCACCCATAGCATTAAGGTCCTCCAGTCCGTTGTAAATTAAGCAATGCTTCATATCATCACAAGAATCAATGCATATGCCTTCATGACCCACCTTCTCTTCTTCATAGATAAATGCATTAAAATCACCAAGCACAAGCCAAGGCCCTATATGCTTGTTTCTGAATTTCATCATCTCATCCCATAGCTTACATCTTTGAAGTCATGTGTTCCATGCATAGACAAAGGAGACAACTAAGCTGAACTTGCCATCCTTGGGCTTTAATCTCACAGTGAAGAATTTGGTCAGTTCCATCCAGATACTTAACGTAATAGATCTCCTTATCCCAACAAAACCAAATACGACCATTCACCACATAGTAATAGTTGTTTATAGCCCCCATCTTCGAAAACAAGAAGTTGAGATTTTATTAAACTGAGGAGCCTTAAACCTAGTTTCAAGCATCCCCATCACCTTTATTGAGTTTCTCCTAATCAACTGCCTGATTGCTTCATGCTTTTCAGGCCTATTCATACCCCTAACATTCCAAGCAGCTATCATGTCTTGTTTATTACCCCAAGGAGGAATCTACAACCATCTGCATTAGCTGATCATTCACCATCTAGACATCAGTCTCCAACAAGAGGCATAAATCTAGAGCAACTGCCCACTTTCTTTACTGTTTCTTGACGAGACTCCCCTCTCTTCCTCTTAACTACTGTCCATGCCTCCTCTCTATCATCCTCCTGAATCTGAGACATATGACTTTGGTCCTCAGCCTCCTTAGTAACATTGCCAGCAGCTTGTACAGGTTTTGGTATCCACTTCTGCAACAGCCTAGGCTTTTCTTGGTATTCTTCCCCTTTGTATCCCCACTTTTTACATTTCTGACACTGAACCGGTAATCATTCAAACAACACCCTCTGATGAACACATTCTCCTTCAAGACTGAGGACTTTAACTTGCTCAACTAGCTCTTTCTTTGTATTCACTTCAATCAAGACCCTAGGATATGATATCCTACCTTTGGCAACATTCTGATGATCGTACAAAGGGGGTTGCCTACTCTGCTAGCTTCTTCTCAAGGGCTGTTATGCTCTAAAACTGAAGGTCCAAGCCCGGGAATTGCACCCATGTAGGTACCTTTTCCAAGTCATCCTCACTGAACTTGAAATTTGATTCCCAAGCTCAAAGAATCATCGACCTTGTATTGAAGAATCAGCTCACGTTTCTTATGGTCTCCATGTCATGTTGGTCTGCAAACCTAAAAATGAAATAACTTGCATCGTGGAGCAAAACCTCAAGTATAACTACCTTCCTCCATTGTTGATGAACAAAGCCACTCATAGCCTCATAGGAAACCCGACCCTCTACCACATAGCCAATCAAAGCATTCTGCTAGTATCTTCGCTCATCAACTACGTCATCCTAAGTAATAGCAACTACATCCTCCTCTAACTCCACAAAATTCAGTCGTAATCCATTCGCCTTGCTCCTATTTGATTGTTCCACATCATTCATCTTCTCATCTACCTTCTCAAACTTCTCCATGATATTATTCAAAGTTTTCCCCTCAACAATATCCACCCAGTGCACTGGAGACGCAGTTCTATCCTTCGTTTGAACACAAACAGACGATAAACATCAAGAAACCAAGCTCTGCTTTTCATCAACATCACAAACCCCTGACTTCTTAATTGGAAATTCCTCCTCCAGAGTCTGCGTACCCTGGCTAACCATCACCTCCCTTGATTTTCTGCTATCCATGTCGTAGTTGGTGCCTTCGATCAGAATCGCGCTGTCGCCCATAGCTTCCAACCAAGATATGTTATTAGCAAGAACTATGTACATATGTAATTTGATTTAGTCATTATAAATGAGAAAATGATAATCAAATACGATATTAGAGATCCAAACAATCAATTAAGCTTTTAATTATAATAAGGATACACATTTAGTACAAATCATCAAAATATACATCAATCAAATATGTTCTCATCATTCTCTTCATCCTCCTCCTCCTGTAGTGCAGGATCTTTGAACTAATATAACAAACTCAATGTCTCGGCCATTTTTGCTCTATATCGTCGCATTTCTTCCCGTGTAGAACGCTCTGGAACCGGTTGCCCATTTACAAAGAGATCTATCCATTGACATACGTGCACTCCACAGTCCAAGTTGTGTTGAGTTGCAGCCTTTTTGTTGATGATCAATTGCGTGCTGTACTTCTCCCGTTCTTCTTCAACAATTTGCATGCCCTGAAGTTTCCTTGTCATTTCCTTGTTGAACTCTTCTACATATTCTTTGTGCACATTCTACAACACACATAAATTAATTAGTTTACATTATAGTGCTCTATTTTACAATATCAATAGTATCTGTCAATCAATATTTGTTTCTTACAATTTTCTCGGCATCCCTTGCATAGGAAACTTTTTTGTTTATTGGAGTTATGATGGGTGCACGTGTTTTCTTCTCTATAGAACACCAACAACATCCAATGGTAGGCAATCCTGCTCTTTGCTCCTCCGGATGACTTCATGGGGAAGAAATGCCACCGTCGTTGATTATTTTCCTTCATTGACTTCATGATTGTGTTTTCTACCGCGATTCCTCTTTTCAAAACATCTTGCTGCATCACATTACATAATCCAATATCAGTGTTTGTTTTTGCTATTGAAATATGATCAGTAAAGGCATTTGGTTTTGGTATTTGGGAGTAATTTCTTACCCAATATTCCGTACTGTATAATGCTATCTGCTCTTTCAATTGTGCTTCTTCTAACATCAACTTACAGAAGGCCGTCATGGCATGGTTCGTCAATGCTCCATCGGTCATAATTGCATCCAGGTCTTGCATGTCGATAGTACTTTTTATTCTCGTCACAGGATAGGTGAGCATCAAAAAGAACGTTTCTCTATAAGAGCAATATATTATTTTGTTACTCCAGTTATAAATAACCAGACGCACTATTTGAAACATACTATGCGCCCTGTTTGATTCAAAACAGGCGCACTGTTTGTATTATACTAGGCACCCTGTTTGAATCGAAACAGATGCACTATTTGAGAAATTATAAGAATACTTACTTGGGTACTTCTTCAGTCATCTTTTCATATTTTTCCCTTCCAGTATCGGTCATGTAGCGAGTGACTTCGAGTGCATCCTGCTTCGCCTTCTTCGAGGAACCACAGGTGTAGCCACTGATTCGTTTTTTACCTCTTGGTCCTCTTTTTTTTTTTAATTTGCTTCACCATTGATCCTGAAGTACAGCCTCTTTTCTTCCCTTTTGTTTGGTTTTGATGAACCTCTTCTTCATTGTCTGACTGCATCAGTTCATTTCCGCTACTGATTTGCATTATGCCGTCATCATCTTCCTTCCTTTCTTCCTTGACAGCAAAGGTGTTGTCGAACAACAAAGTCTTGTACTACGCGACTGTTTGTCTTTCTTTTTCTAATTCTTCTCGTAGTTTTTTGGTTTCCTCGTCCTTTTGAAGCTTTTTTTTTTTTTTTGATTTTTTCCCGCTCATCAACCCCTTTTATCATCAACTCCGCGGCACGAGTCATCTCCTCTTTCATTCATTCTTTAGCTTGTATTTCCGAAGTAAGCTTGGCGTTGTTCATTTGGTTTTCTTGTTGCAGTTATTGTATTTGTTTTAACAAATCTTCAATGTGCAGTTCATTTGAATCAGATGCGCCTTCTTTCTGTTTTTCTACTACTGATTCCCTGAGCGTCTCCAACTCCAACTTTTTCGCAGTTAATTCAATCTCTAATGAAATGAACTTCAAAACATATAAAAAGTCCCATACCAAAAAAAAAAAAAAACATATAAAAAGTCAAACATTTGGTCAGTTTTAAACAAACGGTGCTCCAGTTATAAACAAACAGTGTGCTAGTTTCAAACAAAACAGTACCTCGATTTTAGTCAAACAGTATGCCAGTTTTAGTAAAACAATACGCCTTATGTAAGACAAACTGTACGTCGTTTAACAAGTGAAAGTTGTGTTATTTTGAAGAAAAAAAAAAAAAAACAAGTGCTGCTTTGTCTTTCTCTGATAACAATTCATCAAGTGTTTTTTTTATGATTCGCCAGTTGCATCTACACCTGTCTTATCGCCACGTCAACCTTGTATAATTTTTAACAGTTTTCATTAGTCCAATCATCACAAAAATTAGAATTTGACTACCAAATGTAAAATATGCTTGAAGTATATTATCTTATTCTTTAGTATTTGATTTTCCGTCAGCATTTCTTTGAATTTTTCGTTCACCTTAACATTTTCAAAGCTGACATCCTGAAGCTTGTTCTTCATTGTTTGCAGGATTGACAAGTTTTTTGGATGGATATGTTGTGCCAATACATCAGATGGTATGTCCAGGTTTGTCTCTGTGGCACTGCTTATTTCGTCATCCGTGTTTCTAGCCTTAAACTCGTAGTCGTTGACATTGTCGTTGTCATCATCTTCCTGGTGCCATTCTAGAGTTAGCAATTCCATCCTGTATACTTGTCTTTCAAGGACGGATGGTTGTAAAGAATCTATTGTCAGCTGTGTAATCAAATTATCAAAGGGGAAAAAAAGTTTTGTTAGCTTATACATTTTAAGAATAAAATAAAAAACAAACCTATACATTTACAGGAAGAAAGCTTACCTTCTCATCTTTGAATCGTGCAATTGCTGCTCCTAGGTTTATGGGGAGATCATTGAGTCGTCACCTCGCCAATCATGGAATGATTATTTCAGATGGTGTTTTTTTTTTTTTTGCTCAGTGACCAAACTCCTCTCCAAGAACCGATACTGAATTTTTTTTTTTAGAAAAATAAATTATATTAGATAAGTGAATTTCAGAAGGTAACAAAAGACGCACTGTTTCATTAAGCTTGGCACACTGTTTGACTTAAACAGTGCGCCTTTAAAAAAATTATACTGTGGATAAATTCATTGCATCTACATCAATATAAATAGTGTTGCAGTATAGAGTATTTATTGGAATCGTTAGTAGGCATCCATTTACTGATTCCGGCTTGAAAACCTTGTCGCTGATGTTATCATTGAGAGATTTCTTCAATCTGTTGTATATGTGAGACGTCCAGTTGAAATCACACATTTTGTTCATTTCGGCCACATAATTTGCATATGCCCACCTCATCGATGCCTTCGATGTGCAGAGGAAAACCGTGTTCATGACATATAAAACCAGCAATCATGCGGTGTCCTCATACTCATGTTGCTCCTGACCCGTTGATACTTCAATAACTACTTCCTGCAGTTTTGATGTTGTCAATTCTCTCGCATTCTTCTTTCACTGTTTTCGTTCTTCAGGAAATCTTCTGTCGAGAAACTCGTTTGGATTGATTGTTTCCAAGTCATCATCAGTTATTTCAGCCGTCTCGTCAACAATTCCAAATATGAGTTTAATATCCAACGGTGCTATGTTGAATTCATAAACTCCGAAAGTGAATGAATTGTCTCCTTCGTTGTAGTTTGATATAACCTCTCGAACGAATTTATCTCTTTTTCTGCAATTAGATGCAGTAATATTCCCTTTGAAAATAGCATCAAATAATATCCAAAACGGTGTTCTCCTTAGGTGTACTTTGTGCTCTTCTGTGCATCGGAATTGTGGTTTCTTTTTCAAAATCTTGATGACTGCTGCCAAGTTGCTTCTATATTGTGTAATTTTTTCTATTTCATTATATAAACAAGGAAAACAAAAATATTAAGAATCAAACAATGCAACATTCTTAAATAAACAAACAGTGCGTCTTCGTGTTTTAACACAGTGCGTCATTGTTTTCTTAAAAACAGTGCGCCTTTGTATGACAAACAACGCGTCTTAATGAAACAGTGCGCCTTTGTTATTTTTCCAAACAGAACGCTTTGTATGACAAACAGTGCGCCTTAATGTAACATTGATCATTACAATTCTTTGCAAAGGCGCACTGTTTCAGTGTCAAAGACGCACTGTTTTTAAAATAATTTAGAACAATGCGCCTTAATGAAACATGGTTATAATTTTTTGCAATATATTATCAATCAGTATGACATAAAAAATGGAATTTAGGTTTCGAGCACATTCCAGAATTAGAGTTTAAAGACGCACTAGTTTTGTTCCAAAGGCGCACTGTTTTCCAAATGTTAATAATTCGATTATACGAAATTTTAAATAATATCGATTGAATTGATGCATTTATTGATACATCTATCAATTGAATTTTCAGTCTTTTTAATCAAATTTGAAGAACAAACCCTAAATTTAAAAATTTCACTTGTTTCGTTTCAATGTGATGGTTAATACAGCATGCCTCTTTCATTCCTTTCGATGGACCAAGTTTGATGCTTGATTTGAATTTGGATTAGGCTGCGGATTTAAATTTGATTATTGATTTTGAAGATGATTGTGGATTTTCACAGCGGTTTCAATCGTCATTTTCGAGATTTTGAATTTGTTGTTTGTTGGTGGTGACGTTTGGTTATTTTGATTTGGGATAACGAAAACCTGTATCTCATGGGAATTATTTTTCCAGTTTATACCTGATGGAAAATATTTTCTTTTTTTTTTGTTTTATGGAAATTTTTCCTTTATTTTAATTTTGTACGATATTTATTTCTCCGAAAAAAAGTATTATTATATGATTATATTCCATCGAACTTTTTTTTTTTAAGGTCCAATAAGACACTAAATTTCATCGGAGATTTTAATTATGAGAATAAAGAATCAGTTGTTTACTACGATTTTATTATGAATTACCGTGATTGATCTTACATTAAAAAGATTCAACCTTAAAAAACTATTTAGATAGCTTATTAAAAAATAAATAAATCTAAAAATATCAGATTTTAAAAAATTATTTGGATAACTTATTCACTTGATAAAAAAAATTAAATTTATAAATATCCGATTAAGTTAAAGCCTCAATCGCTTTTGTTTAATATATTATATATAATAACCTAATTTAATATTTTGTGTTTTAATCACAGATGACCAAGTAGATACACTGATGAGTATTCTAGTTCTAAATCACAAATGAGCAAGTTATTCATGATTTTTTTTCCCTGATAATGAGTTATTCATGATTAATCCCTCATTTCAACCTAAAAAAAAGATTCAGCATAATATCAAAATATTTCCATCAACCCTCTCGGTCCCAAAACACGTCAGAACTAAAAATCACATCCACGTGTCCACATACCGTTCGCCACATCCTCAGCATAAATTGCCCAGTCAGCAACTGATCTCGCCGAAGTCTCTTCTCCACTCTCCAGTCATCAAAGCCGCTCTATTTTCCCCTAAATCACACAATCAAACCCTAGGGCATTGATTTCATGGACTCGTCGATTCGATCATCGAGTCTCTGATTTCGTCGTTGATTGATTTAGTTGCTGGATAGATCTGTGTTGGTGGGGAATGGGAGGGAGTCGAGGAAGCGGGATGCGGATTGTGGTGGTGCTTTTGGTGGTATTGCTAGGGATTTGTTGTAGTGGGGTGATTTTGGTGAGTGGTGAGAGTCACAGGCCGAAGAATGTTCAGGTGGCTGTTCGGGCAAAGTGGGAAGGAACTCCCTTGCTCCTCGAAGCTGGGTGAGTGAGCTTTATCGCTTTATTGTACTGTTCTTTTTAGATATGGGAGTTGTCTGTTTATAGGAAATTTCAGTTTTTGGGTTCGGTTAGTTGAATGGGAAGAATGGAAAGTGACTGTGATAGTTGAAGGTGTTAGATATAAGTTTTCTATTATCAGTTCAGATTTGTGGCAGAGTGGTTCCTCAATACAAGGAACATTTTTTCCTAGCGATATGATATCTTGTGTTACTTTTTTTGAGGAGGGGGTTCGTTTTCTTTGAAAGTCCCTTATTGTTTCCCGAAGCTCGACTTCTAGTGCTTTTGTTTTTTAAAGTGGAATTGCCTGTTTATCTGAATTTTTTAGTTTGGTGCTTAATGAGTTGAAAAGGGAAGACCAGAAATCAACTATCTTAGCTCAAGGAACAACATTGCGTAGTGATATAGTGATTCAAGATAAATTTCTAGTGTCTTACCTGCAGGTACATTTCTAGTGGATTAGGTTTGGATTAGGTGGTTTGGAGGCTCTTTCGTCTCGAAAGTTGAGTGCTGTTTTTTCTTAAAACTGCAGTGTTTGTTGAAGTGCTAGTTTCCCTTGAATTCTTATAGTGCTTCGATGGCTAAGCAGTTGTGTGGGCGGTGTTTCGATTGCTACATGTGCTAGCTACTAAATTGTTGCTAGACAACGATGATAGAAGAATTTAAAAGAGGATAACCATTCAACGCCGCATGTGATGGAGGACAGGAGCACGGATAATGTCACGCCCCGAATTTACCAAAGGCGTGATGGCACGTGCATTATGAAATCACCATCAATAATTCACGTAAGCCACTATAAACAATTCAATATGCTATGAAACTTAAAACATTAGATCATGCAGCTTACATACATTATAGTCGGTAGGGTCATCCATTTACATAAACCTTACACCTTTAAATTTCCTAACATCAACTGAGCTCGCAATCCAAACTTGATCATCCTTAAAGTGTCATGCAATTCCTGAAATAAAAATTAGAAGAACAAAGGACAAAAACGAAGTACAAGTCAGCGCAAGCTCAGCAGTGACAAACATGACCGTTGAGGGCCAAAGAAAACTTATAATCAAAGGTATTAAGATTCACAAATCAAACGTTCCCACAACGAACCAAAGAAATAGAATATGGAGGGAATCACAATACAAAGCCAACACATCAAGTTCGCAATCTGAACAAGTGACCATAATTCGGTACAAATTTTCATACTGGCTCATCCCGAAGGCCTTTTGTCGAAAACACGCTTAATCCTGGGGTCCACATCCACATCATGTGCGACATGTCCAAAAACATAAAACCCGGGCATACCAAAAGGTAGCAACCATATCAATCCGTCAATTCCTTCGTCACTGTTCAGATTAAGGAACCGATAACCTCCATATAAAAGCCATCAATAAAGGTATTTCAATTAAGAAAACGAACTGATTTATGTTATGGATACCCATTAATATAATCTATGGAGTCGAGAAATTCAATAACAGATCAGGAAAGCAAACAATCAATGGAGCCAAAGAATATCAGGAATCAAAAGGAAGATAAAGCGATACGAATAAGGGATATGAGACCGGTCGAAGAAAATTAGAAGTCATGATAATCACTTACCAAATCACAAGTATATGATGTTGATCACCCAAAGAGATTCCTCAATTTCCTTCGATTGAATTCCGCTTTCTAGGTTTTCACTCCCCTTGTTGTTCCTCAATGCCATATCAGATCAGTTTCTCTTCCTCTTTATATTTTTGTTCTAAAAATATCTAGACGCCAAGATAAGCTTACCCACTTCTCACGTTAGGAAAATTATTAGCACCCATTCAACTTCCCTAACCATCCTTTAAGATTACTATCGAATCTGATTATTATGAATAATTATCATAATATTATCATCCATAATAATAGCTTATTAGATTAAAAATCAAATAAAACTACCCCTTAAAGTTCCATAAAAATTTAAATACTTAACGAATATCCATAACACAATCTTTTAACCACAACCTTATTTAAAATTCATTAAAGTATATCGGGTCATTACAGATAATATAGATACCGTTGTAGAAGATGCAATAGAAACTCGGATTTCAAGGGCTTTTCTTAATCAAGGAGAAGCTGGAATCCACCAGTGATAAGAGAAAATAAATATGTAAATATTATTGCCAAAAATAAACTATTTCTAATTTTTAAATAGGTCTAAACCAATAGACATAATCTGATTCCGATTTTATGTTAAAGGTGACGAATACCTAGGTTAAAGGTTTAAAGCTTATAATATGAAATCATTTATGCCAAATCACATAAAAATGTGAATCAACATAATTATGTCATATCACATCATTGTGTGGTATGATTCCTTGCATTAGACTTTGAATTGTGAAACATTGGTAGTTTATGACCATAAAGAAAAGGAGCGTATCCACATAATTTCGCCAAGTACAAGGTGTTTGGGGGGGGGGGGGGGGGAGGGGGGCCCCCCTGTAAGATAG
>JAOVYX010002879.1:0-11416 GCA_035668315.1 Drosera spatulata
CACTACTGATTCATATTTGCTTTTTTTATGTGAGTAATTAATTTAATCAAAATTTGAACTAATTAGAAAAAATGTGCAAAAATATATCAAGTAGAAGGGGATCATCGGCTATTGGGTTTGCTACAGCAAGGGACTATATTTGATCCTGACCATTAAATTTTTAATCAAATTGTTCAGGTTTAATAAAAATGTGGGGTTTATTTATATGTGTTTTTTGTTTTTCGATAGATTTTTTCATGGGTTGTTTTAGGGGTTTTTAATTCGATTTTTTTAGGGTTTATTTTTTTAGGGTTTAATTTTTCTTGATATGTTTTCTTTAAATATTTTTTAAAGTTTTTTTTTTCAATTGGGGAAAGGGGTTGTACAGCACCCGGCTATAGCTTTTGCTGCAGCGGGGATTCAGGCCCTATATCGAAGACCTTCATTATGGATCGTAACGAATATCTTCTCGTAAATATCAAAGTATACCTACTAGGAATGCAAGTATGACTAGACATGGAGTTCAATAGATATTTTTGTGAACTACAATTTGATTAGTTACCCTTAAAGACAAATTCATCTGTTAGAGTTAATGATGGGTCACGTACATTAATTGTGCTATATGTCTAATTATTAATTAACTTTTGACCAAAAATCCTACTCCTTATTAATAGTTTATGTACAAGGTCATCTGCGACCATTATCAATGCAAGCAAGTGGCTTCATCTGTATCAATCTCTAGAGCTTTTTATGTTTGGAAAAAAATCGCAGTTTTAATAGAATAGTCAACATATATTATAGTTATAAATTTCGCTTTCACGTTAATCATAGAGAGTACTGAAGTAAATTTTAACTAAATATTAATATTAAATAATGACCAATTATTCAAAAATTTGTGAAAAAATTACTTACAAACAAAAAAATTCGTAATAAATAGCACCCTTCTTGTTTTCCACTAGTAGCCAAGATCTCTAAAAAATAAATACAAATCTACATTTTTCTTGTTTTTCTATTTGTTTAAAATATGATTAGATTTATTAGAATTTGATTTGAGTAATTATTTTCTATAATCAAAATATACTAAATTAAATCTTCAAGCACCGAACACGGTGCGTTATTTAAACAAACCAGGACATAAATCTTCAAGGTAATTAGTTAGTTCTTTATCGTGTATTTCCTAAAACACAATTTCGTGTCATCAACTATTTTTCTTTCTTCAATCCTAATGCATGGTCATCTAATTTTTTTCCTTTCTCCATCGGTTCTTCGTCATGATCGTCGTTGTAGTTCGTGGTCCGTTCGTTATCGTCGTTAATTCTTCATTGTCGTCGTCCATTCCTCGTCATCGTTAGTTCGTATTCATTAGTTTGTCGTCGTCGTAGTTCGTCATCATCCGTTCGTCGTCGTTAGTTCTTGTTAGTCCGTTCGTCATCGACGTCAGATTTGGAAATAATCAAATTTAGAAAATTAAATGTTGGATCTAACAACTGTATTGGGAAAAAATGTTCTTTTAATTGATTATGATTGATTATGGGGTATCTAATGAGAACAAAATTATAATGAGATATTTTTATATTATTAAAACTCCATAGGGATACCTAGGAAAAATTCTCCCTCTATATTGTTCTTAGTCTTAGTTACTGATTGTTTTTTTTTTTTTATCTATTTCATGTTTGGGAAAAAAATTCGCAGTTTTAATACAATGGTAAACGTAGAGAGTACGATTATAGTTATAAGTTTCGCTTTCCAATTAAACAGTATAAGAATTAAAATTTTGTTTTAAGAGTAGATTACATAACAGAGATTATTACTCCTATCAATCACAATACTGTAAAGAAGTATTTTCTCCTTCTCGAATAAATTACGAAAGATAGACTTGACACGATAACTAATATATGTGTTTACTTTGTACATTTTTATCCTCTTGCAATTGCCCCTATAAAGAGGAGAGTTCGAATAGATGGAGAGAAAAAAAATTAATGATAGAGATGATGATGCGATATTTAATAGGAACATTTTAAACTTTGACCAATCAAAACTTGTAAGAGTAATTTATGTAGGACATCTATTTTTTATATCGTGTTATAATTTATGTAGGACCGCGGAGTAATATGCGACGGACATACGTGTAAAGTTAATAATTTATGTAGGGCTGAGGGAATAATATCCGACGCTCATGAATAAAACAGATCAAAAAAACAGATACAACAATTGAACGAGACGTATTAATACGAGTATATTATTTTTCCTCATGAAAAATACGGGACTAAAAATACAAGATTATGTGAAATATTTAATAATATTTATAGCATGAAAAAAATAACATTTATAATGCAAATGACATATAAACGCATATCATAATGTTCATAACAAATTTTCTCTAAAAGATCAAACACTTAAAAAAGTCTGTCCATCATATAGGCATCATCATTAAGCTTAAAGCATCCACATTACCCAAAATAAGCTGTAAATTGTCTCAAACCTTTAAAAAAACTGGATGATTAGTCCATTTGTTATTATTTATTTATTTTTCTATGAAATGCATTTGTTACTAATTTATGTGTGTAAAAGCTTTGAACTTAATCATTGAAGATAATTAAATCGTTTTTTTAATTATTGAGTTATCAACCGGTTGCATCTCAAATTTAATAAAATCATTTAATTAAATCGAACTTATAATACGGATTTGTTTAAAATGTGTAACAAATATAACATCAAAAAATACGTATTTTTATATATCTTTTGAAGATACACGATAAAACATTTTTTTTTTTCAAAAAAATGAACGATGCATATATAAAACGTGTATTATGTACGTTTTTGTTGACTATAATGAACAAAGGAGTATTTTAAGGTCAAAATAATGCACACCTTATGGACCACAGAATCACAGCCCAAGTCCTTAATCTCCAAGCCCAATATCCAATCCATTTCAAAATATCACCAAAACCCAAATCCCAAAAGTATCGAATCCAACATTTCAAAAGAAAAAAAAAACTTTCGCCCCCAAATAAAATATCCAATCCAACGACTCTCCCCACTCCACGTCACCCCATCTGACCCCAAAAAAATCACCCCAATCTTCAAACCATACTTTCAAAGCCCAAAACCAAAAAGAAACTTTCAAATCCACACCAAGTGAACCAAACAACCATTCAATTCAACCCCTCTCGTCCACGTTTCCACCCCTCATTGGACCACACCCCCTTCAAAAACCCCCACCCTCACCGCCCTCTTCCCCCCTCTCTCTCCCTCACCCAATCATGTCTCCTCTCATCCTCTCTCTCCTCCTCCTCCTCTCAACGACATCGTTCGCCGCTGACCTCATCGATGACGTCATCATCAGGCAGGTGATCGACGGTCCAGAACCAACCGATCCGGTCTCACTTGACCAGCACCACTTCAACCTCTTCAAACACCGGTTCGGCCGGAAATATGCAACCGAATCGGAACACGAGCACCGGTTCAATGTTTTCCGGTCAAACCTCCGCCGAGCGAGGCGGCACCAGAGGATCGATCCCTCGGCGGAGCACGGAGTGACGCAATTTTCGGATCTGACGCCGGCGGAGTTTCGGAGTAGGTTTCTCGGGATGAGGAGAAGGTTGAGGTTGCCGAGCGATGCGAATTCGGCTCCGATCTTGCCGACGGAGAACTTGCCGGAGGATTTTGATTGGAGGGAGAAAGGAGCGGTGACGGAGGTCAAGAATCAGGTGAGATGAGGTTTGGATTTTTATATCTGATGGAATAAGTTCGGACTTTTGATAGAACTGGTTTCGGGATGTAGTTGTGAATTTTTTTGTGATGTGGATTTCTTGATTTTGTGTTGTTTTGAGTAGGGATCGTGTGGATCGTGTTGGAGTTTTAGTACGACGGGGGCCTTGGAAGGAGCGAATTTCCTTGCGACGGGGAAGCTTGTTAGCTTGAGTGAGCAGCAGCTTGTGGACTGTGATCATGAGGTTTGGAAGTTGGATTTGGATTTGATCGTGTTGTTTTTCAGATTTGACATAATTGATTGATGTGCTCGATTCGATTATTGGTAATGTTGATTCTTGATGGTTATGTGATGAACTTGGTCGTTCGATTCATGGTTGCTTTGATCTGTGGATCTAGCTATGGATTTTGATTGGGTTGAGACAAAGACAGCGTGTGATTGACAATTGAATCAAATTCAATGGCATGAATTCCTTATTTGATGATTTTGAGTTGGATCATATATCATGATTCACGAAGAATTATTTTGAGTTATGAAATCAATAGTTGTCACGAAATGAATCGTGTAATCTAGGATGATATTTTATTTATACTGAATCTGTAGTTTGTTTGTGGTGTATACTTTGCTTGTTTGCCAAGTGATACTTTGCTTCTTTGGCTTGCGTCTATGAAAGGATACGTAATTCGCTGGATTATTGCTTAGATTAATGCATCAGTTGCTATTTGACTTTTGGTTTCGGTGGTTTGATTTCACGAGTACATGTAACCTTAAGTTTTATTTTTTTGCCATCTTGGGTGGCCAATTTTATTTGTTGGATTGGGAGGAGTTTTGGCCTCAACTGAAACATGAATAAAAACAAGAAGCTAGTCAGCTGACATAACTTGTTGGTAGTTGGGCTATTATTTTTTGTTTGGGAATTAGCTGATCTTCGTCGTATGCTTGATTAGGTTGGGACGAAATAGGATAACTTCTGTTTTATGTTAGTTCTGGTTTGAGAGTCAAGTTGTGGATTTGATTAGGTTGAGACAGGGCAGCGTGCGATTGAGAATGGAGTCTAATTCAATGGCATTATTCCATCTTCGATCATGGATGTGTGTCCTATAATGATTCGCGATGAATTATTTTGAATTATGAAATCAATTGATATTACAACAGAATCATATCATATATAAAGAAACTCTATATTTAGTGATTTGTTGGCTTGTTATATACTTTGCTTGTTTGCAAGTGATACCTTGCTTCTTTGTTTGGGTTCTTGCTTCTATGAAGGATAACTTCTTCCCTCGAAATGAATGCATGATACATCAGTTGCTATTTGACTTTTGGTTTCTGTGGCTTGATGTTATATGGTCATGCGACCTTAAGTTTCTACTTATAGTTGCCTTGTTGATTTTGTTATTGGACTGAGGCACAACTAAAATATGATGTTGGTTGACTCCTAGAAATTGACACACTTGTAGCGAATCAGCATGTTGATCTTTTGGAATTTATAGCTTCAAAACAAATTCAGGCTTTTGGTATTGCTGACATCTCTATTGCCACATATACCTTGTCCAAGGTGACCAATGTTTTCGTCTGGTCTGGTTTTCTTATGTTTGGTGTACACACGTACATTGCCATTTCTTACAAGATGGCACTGGAATGTATTGTATTTGGATGAATTTTTTGCTTTTAAGTTATGATTTCCTCTTCTATCCTTTCCATGTATTGCAAATGTAGCAGTACACCCACGAGTGTAAGGGGGATTTCTAACTTGTATATGCATATGTCGAACAACTTAAGGTGCGACTCAATTCAACTGAGGTTTTTATTTTATTGCTCAGCTTTCTTAGCAGTCGTTGCATTATTTGCAGTGTGACCCAGAAGAAGCCGGTGCTTGTGACGCAGGATGCAATGGTGGCTTGATGAACAGTGCATTTGAGTACACCCTGAAGGCTGGTGGTTTGATGAAAGAGGAAGACTACCCATACACTGGTACTGACCGTGGAACCTGCAATTTCGACAAGTCAAAGATTGCCGCAACGGTGGCAAACTTCAGCGTCGTCTCTCTCGATGAAAGTCAGATTGCTGCAAACCTTGTCAAGAATGGACCTCTTGCCGGTATGTATTCAACAATCATCATTTCTAGGATGTACATGGATACTCTGACCGTGTTTTTAACTTTGCCAATGTTTCCTTGTATGCAGTGGCCATCAACGCTGTTTTCATGCAGACTTACATCGGCGGAGTCTCTTGCCCTTACATCTGCTCCAAGCGGTTGGATCATGGAGTGTTGCTGGTCGGGTACGGATCCAAGGGCTATGCACCCGTGAGGATGAAGGAGAAGCCGTACTGGATCATCAAGAACTCATGGGGTGAGAACTGGGGAGAGAGTGGATACTACAAGATCTGCAGGGGTCGCAATATCTGTGGTGTCGACTCCATGGTCTCGACAGTCGCTGCTGTTCACACCTCGAGCCAGTGATTTCTCCTTTGTTCCTACCAAACCATGATGATCGGTCTTCAAGATTAGATCTATTTGTACATAACCATTGTGATCTAATTTATCCAGCGACTTCTCCCTGGAAAAAACAGGACGCACATGGATGCTTTTGGTTTGTCTTGATTGTGCTGCAACAATAACTTATATGCTTCCTAAATTTCCAGAAGTTGCTCATTCGAAGGTGTGGAACCTTGAATGCTTGGTTACAGTCCTTTAAACCGTATTTGTAATATATGTTGTTATAACAGAGATTGCTAGTTGAATCAGTTTCAGGAGACCATGTCTAGATAGCTTCTTTATCGGCTGATTATCCTTCGGTTATGTGTTGTGATGCAGGTGAACTGCTGAAACTGCTGAAACTAGCAGCGAAATCTCTTGCTGCAGGGCCGTGTTTTACTTACTGACTAATAAGGAATTCTATGAGGCTCTTTGGCCCGATGTATGATAATATATCCCATTCAAATTATAATATTTTTATGTTTAATAATTTTTTTCATATGAAAATATGAAAATATCCTTATTTATATCATATTCATTCACCCATCATCATTTCTTTTTTTTTCTCTTTTTTCTTTATTTCATACTCATAAGGACAAAGTTATCATTTTTTATTAATTCAACACACATAAATTAAGATCTGAGATGAATGTGTTTTGGACCTGCTCGACGCTTTGCTTTGACTATCTGAGAATTCTCCGACTAAGTATACTATCTTGTTCGGCTGGCCGTATAGCGAAGGATTAGAGTATATCTAAGTTGCCAAAGAGTTGGACTGCATATCCTATGCATCCAACTTAAAGCAACAATCTTGCAGAAGAGTGCAACAGCGAATTGGACGAGATTATAGTGTTGTATTTTTCGGTTTTCTGATTGAGAACTAGTCATTCTAATTCGTATGATGGAGCTGTCAAGTGCATTAGAAGTCCAGATAACTCTTGAAGGAACCCTATTCTTGACAGAAAACTAGTGGTCCTTCAAAACCTCCAAATCACATGAACTTCTATTGAGCTCTGATCATACGACAATCACCACATCAAGAGAACACGACCATTGAAGCAAGCAACGACAAGGAGGCGAAAGGCAGGACACACATTCGGCTCAGCAGCTTAAGATAACGAAAACAAACATTTTATTGATATGACGCAATTATAAATATTTCAGGTTTCCAGGGCGAATAACCCGAAAGAATGTTATTCCAGACAGACTTTGAGTACATACCTAACAAATCCATACAACAGACATACACGGCCTTCAAAACTCTGGTCTACAGGCCATGTAACTCATGCCACGGCAAATAAATGACAGGAATGATTTCAAACTGTACATATGGAAGACCTGACAGCGCTCGAGCAAATCAATAATCAGACATATCCAAGCATGGTCATAGCATCCTTCAAAGGCTCACGCCGAGGGAGACAGATTTCCATGCTCGTGATATCATTCTTCTTCATCGTTGATCGATGTGAATGAGAATGGAAAAAACTTGTAGCCATCCCCTTCGTAGAACTTATTTTGGAACTCGACCCAGTGGAGTCGCAGCGCGTGTAAGAAAGCGCTCAGAGTTTCCATCACAAGAAGCACACCCACGGTTGCACAAACAAATACTACTATACCAACAGCAAGGGTAACAGCATTATTGAGCCTGCACGTTGAAGATTGCTGGATTAGTTCCTCCAAGTAAAGGTAGATTCGGGCCCATATGCGAAGAACCAGCAATAGAAGGATTGACTTACCTCCAAGCAAGAAGTAGGACCTTATCAAAGAACACGCTTGACAACTCCGAGTGGGCGAGACTGCAAAAGCCAAGAAGACAAAAATTAATCTGTCTCCCTAACCAACATCAAGACAGTTTGATCCATAATTTATGCCATAACTAGTGCTTTATGTACTGGATAATCCTGTGATCTGAAAGCTATATTTGTGGCTTGGAAGATACTTTCAAAGTTTTAAAGAGACAACTCAATTTTGTCATGCAGTTCGCGAATGTGTTGGTTCACAGCTTCCTAGAGGGAGCAAAAAATTTGTGTCGAAGAATTGGCATGATGATATCTCAAGTGAACATACCTCAACGCCCACAACCGGAGATAAGATGCAGTGTTCGAAACTGCCCCAAGTACAAATTCTATTGTGTGAATGAGTTGATGGACAAAAACCTCACTGAACTCAAACTCCTCATGATCATGAGGATCATGATTCGCTTCGACTAAGAGAGATTCTTCTGTTGCATGAAGAGGGGCGTATGTCTGCCCTTGATGCCTCTGCCAAAAGCATGGTTATCAGGACCCCATTTAGCTACGGCGTGAGTTACCAAAACACAGCGCAAATGGAGTGAAAGGACGCAAAGACGTACTTGTTCGTGTTGCTTTTTCATAAGAAAAGGCTTCGGAATCAGCATCCATGGCACAGCAATGAGGGCCAAACCAAGCAGCACAAGCTGATTAATAGAACAACTGAGTCACACTTCCGCATAGAAGCTCATCAAAATTCGGGAAAAAAACTTCGAAAGGGAAGGAAGGAAAAACCTGAACCATCTTCTGACCAGGGAAAACCTGGTTTTCCCCGAGATCGTCAGTGGGACTCAGGAACATGTAAATCATCACGTGGTATAAATCAGCTTTGGAACCAGTGCACCACTTAATAATGATGAGAATGGAAAGATAACCGAACAGGCTGTTCAGGAAAATCATTTGCGGGATAAACTGGTACCTGCATGATCAATAGTGCATACTGTCAACAAAACAAGATTAAAAAATGGAACATGTATGAAGTACAACAGGAGAGAACACTACAGTGAGCAAGACATACCAGATATTTAAGCCATTACCGAAAAATTTGGCATTAAAAAAGCTCAAAATGATCCCTAGATTCATTTGAGCAACTCCAAGAAGAATTGACATCTTCATCTTCAGCGAGTTAAGAAATGGTAACTCACTTCGAGAACCATGCCATACTGGATCAACGCCAAACGGATATGTATCACCAACTTTGATTAAGCCCACGGTTGAGGCATCCCTACAGATATAGTAATAGCATAAAGTTGATGCCAAATGTCACCAATAGTTGCAACAGAGATACACACCATTAAAGCCTTTGCACAAATGAAGTCGCGCTTACCGGCAAGAGAGATCACGACAAGCATAGGCTGATCGCCCAAATAATTCAAACGGGACAGAGAAGAACTCATTGTAGATCAAACCGGTGAAGATTGAGAATAATGACATCAACAAGATGACATATCGACCACCAAACATCATCTCCATGATGTCTCCAAGTTTCTACAATTATGATACCGAACAAATCCGTGTCAGAACCAAATTCAAAATACAAAACAATTTAAGCATCAGATCAGCAAAGCCATCAAACAAATCCAGCAGGTAGTTGGCATATATCAGATCAGAATAATTAACAAAGAAATGAGAGAAATACCTGACTTCCGAGTTTCTTCTCTCTGAAAATTAAAATCGAGGTTGCTAGAAGCAAGCATATACCATGCCCCCAATCACCGAACATAACAGCAAACAGAAACGGGAATGTAACAATCGTGAAAACAGTTGGATTCGCTTCTTGATACTTGGCCACCCTGACAGCGTGAAACATTCACATTAATGATGACTAAAAACCTACAATAATAACTACTGCAAAATCTATCAATGAAAACACGAAGAGGGAAATTAAAATAAAAAGATAGCATTAAAAAAAACCATTTCGATACCCATACAAGTGCCATTCCTAAAGCATACCAAGTACCAATATCCTATGGTGGTTGTATCCTCTATTGACACTATTTAGTCAACTCCATTATCTGCATTTACTGCCCCTGAATCGACCCATTCGTGAAACCATGTTTCCAAATTCACATGAATGCTCATATAACCCGAGTTACTGCTTGTGCTTGCTTTTGAATCGCTGCTTAGTAAGAACTCCACATCATTCGCATCCCATAGTCCCTCATGCGAACACAACTAAAGTAACATAGGCAACACTATGTAACATGAAAAAAAGGAATCAGAATGCAACTCACCCATAGGCATCTACAATTTCCTGGAAAGAAGAAGTAAACTTATTTGTTCTAAAATAAGTGGGCGGCAACTCCCTCGTCTGCAGCACTTGGAAAATAGCTCCCACTTGTGAATTTGAGTCAAAAGTTGCACGCTGTAATGCTTCCTGGATCTGCAGTATCAAGCACCATAATAAT
Source organism: Drosera spatulata (assembly GCA_035668315.1). Classification (NCBI taxonomy): domain Eukaryota; kingdom Viridiplantae; phylum Streptophyta; class Magnoliopsida; order Caryophyllales; family Droseraceae; genus Drosera; species Drosera spatulata. Next base: position 10,369 of record JAOVYX010002879.1, read on the forward strand.
TCCAAGCATCATGGACAAGTTTTTCAGGGAAAAAAAAATTAAAACCAGTAAGGTAAGTAATATTATAGTTTCGTGCTAACACACAAGCGATTCGGATTGATGACTACAGCATTTGCAGGGCCTATTTATATCAATCCACCGTAAATCCTAATGCATAAGTGACATTATAAAGTGTTCCATGAGCAAGCTTGTGCTTGTCATCGCACATCATCAAGACAACCGAACCTGTTTTGTCGCAAATGACGGACTCCACCCTTCCGCCACAAGGCATTTCTTTGTAACATCAATGCTGAGCATATTAAGAGTATGATACACAGATTTTTCCTTTTTCACCTGCAAAAGAAAGAGAGAACTCAAACTTGACTCCATTTTCCAGAATTCATTATTTAAGTGAAACACATCAAAAGTCCATTTCATGCCAAGCCTTCCATGTGATCTAAAGATGAGAAAATAGCATCCAATATAAGGCTACAGCAGCCCACCCAATAGGGGGTTTCTCCTATGCTGATGAAAAAAAAAACATCACACATTCGGAAGAATCTATAAAGAAGAAATGACGAACAAACCAAAACATTCCACTGCTCGTATTGATCAGCAATCGTATGTAATAGACTCTCACGAAGTGCAAGCCCGGTATCTATCGTAGTCTTAAGCTCCTCGATCCTTCCAGAAAACTGAAAAGGAAAATGGGTTCTGAATCAAAATGATCTCCAAAGATGATCACAAGATCTATTAATTCGAACTTCAAAGGAGTTTTACCATAACTTTAAGTAAATTAAAACTCCTGAACTAATAAAAATGAATTTTCAAGATCCTCGAAGAGCAATACAATCATGGTGATGAGTGAAGAAAGAAAAAACAAGATGAGTGTATACAGAAGGGCGCACCCCAAACATAAAAGAAATCCAGCAAAAACATGAGAAACAGTCGATGCCATCAAAACAGTCCAGTACTGCAAAACGCAGAAACACCCCAAAACTTACTCTCAAGGCCTTCTCAAGGGATTCCTAGAATACATCCAGTCACCACAACAAAGGGGGAGGGGGGG
>JAOVYX010002880.1:0-11415 GCA_035668315.1 Drosera spatulata
CCTTCAACCAAGATTCTTTGAATTTGAATTATAATCGGGATCACATCAAAAACACCAACAACCGAGCAAACCACATCTGCTCTCCAACCAATCAACCAACAAATAATCCACACATCTCCCTCATAACCTCAAACACCAACGAATCCCCTACAAACTCTATACTCCACCACCAAAACACCATACTATCAAACCAAAACATATATATATATATCGCAATGCATAAACCCTGCCAACACTACTAAGTCCAATCACGATCAAAAACTTAAATGATGATCAAGTCTGATTCGTTTAAACGATGATCAATATTCCATGTCGTCGACCCAAAGATATACTAATCAACATACATATATAACATGGAATCATATAATATATGATAAAAAAATAAAATAAACAATTTCTGGACAACGGGCTGACCTCTGGGCTGGCGGGCTGAGCTCGGGCTAACCTCTGGACGACGGCGGACAGCGACGAGGCAACACAAATACCGGCGGATAGCGGCTGGACGGCTGGCAGCGCTTCACGGCGGACGGCGGCGACGGGAGGACGGCTGCTTGATGACGACGCCGAGGTTGGCAACGACGGACAGCGAACAGCGGCTGCTTGGATGGCTGCGATGGTGGATGGCGCGGACAGCGACGACGGCGAGGACACCGGTGCGGTTGATGGACGATGACGGACGGCAGTGAGGTGGCGGCAGCAGACAACGGCGACGACTGAGAGAAAATAAGGGAAAGAAGGAAAGGGAGGAAGGGAAAGCGGCCGCGTGAATATATATACACAGTTCTACGACGGATTCCGTCGCAACACATCATAAAAAAATTCAACCTCGCTTTGCGACGGAATCCGTCGCAAAAAGCCTTTTCATTTTAACCTAGGAATGCGACGGAACCGTCACAAACGGTTTTCATATTTTAAAATTTATATGTGCATACGTTGCGATAAAATCCGTCGCAGAATGTAATTATTTAAATTTGTTTTGACCTAGTACTGCGACGGATCCGTCGCAATTAGATTTCATATTTTAAAAATTATATATGTACATACTCTGCGACAGATTCCGTCGTATCGTTATCAGTATTGAACCCTAACCCTAAACCCTAAACCTATACCCTAACCCTTAACCTAACCGTAAGCTCGACCTTTAAAACGTTGTATTCATCGTCCAAATATCAATATCGAATAAATGAGATATAAATCATCTATATCATTGTTTTTAATATAACAAATGATCGAATCATTAATTATGCTACCATTGGTCTCTTATACATCTTTGATATATATTTACAATTAAGGTATGATAAGTGAAAACATAATATATAGCATGAAATTCAAAATTTTATTACACATTTCTACTTATTTATCCCGAACAACCTTAAACATAATAGCATAAATTAAAACTTTTCTAAGTGTTCTGCGACGGATCTGTCACAGATACGCGGGCTTAACACAACACTTACGAAAAATTTTGGGAAAACATTTTCATAATGCTTGTTTGCGACGGATTCCGTCGTAAAAACTGTATTCACTATATCACTGTTGTAGGACATGCGACGGAACCGTCGCAAATACGCTTTCTTCACAAATTACTTAAGAAAAATTTGGGAAAAAAGATTTCGTAATGCTGGTTTTTGCGACGGAATCCGTCGTAGAATCTTAATTACTGTTATTTTTTTAATCATAATTTTTTTCGCTGTATGTTGCGACGGATTCCGTCGTAAAGTTGATTTTGTTCTGCGACGGATAACTTTCCGTCGTAAATTTGTTTCTTTTAATTTTCTTTTTCTCAGATTTTTTTTTGCGATGGATCCATCGCATTAAGTATATTGTTACGACGGATAAAATCCATCGCTATTTTTGCCCATCGTAAATTAACCATTTTTTTGTAGTGACTTAAGGCAATTGATTCGCAATTTGAGTCTTCAGAAAAGGCTCATGCCATGAACCTAATTATGAAGTTTTCGTCCCTAAAGCTCGCTAATGTGAAAGGTGTGCACGAGCACATCATGAAGATAAGGGACATTGTGGCTCAGCTGAAGAATCTTGAGGTTGAGATTCCTGATACTTTCCTATGTGTATTATATTTTAAACACTCTTTCAAGATCTCCTACAATACACACAAAAGTCAATGGCCAATTAATGAGCTTATGACCATGTGTGTGCAAGAGGAGCAAAGGTTGTTTATGGAGTAGTACTTAGCATTGAAAGACCGTGTCAAGGATAAGACGGTGGTCATTGAGCATATCCCTACTGAATTGATGTTAGCAGATTCTTTGACTAAAGACATGCCACCAAGAAATTATAAGGATCTTGTATCTAGGATGGGACTTGGTCCTATTATGTGATTGTCGTTGTAACGACAATGATTATGAAACTCTTATTCAGTTTTGTTGTTCTCCTTCAATTGTGTACACCTTTAATTGTGTACACCTTTGCTTTCTTGAGAATAACAGTACCCGTTTTATTTTGGAATAAACATTTGGTTTTCTTCATTAAGTTGTGTTATCATTTTAAGGATGGATATTAAAGGGTATGGTGCATTGTGATACATGGAAGGTATTACTCGCTCGCAGAGGACATATCGTCATGATTGATGCATTTTATTTCTTTCTAAGTATGTGTGCTTATCGATTCAGGGTTAATGACTTGTGTGATGAAAAACGTAAGATCAAGTAGGAGAATGTTAACTTAATTATTTATTAAGTTACATAATGTGATCTTAGTTTTATTCCTTCTTGGATAAAGTCAAATAATCAGCCATGATCCTATATCTTTCAAATGTCAAATGATAACTACTTTCTGTTTTTACATAACTACTTTGATGGTAAGTAATAAATATAGAAGAAATATGGGATACGGGTCTAGGTTAAGCACTCTCCTACATCAAAAACACACCATCTAACTTGAGAGTGAGATTAGCTTAGTAGTGCCCATCAAGCAGACAACGATTCACGAAAATTATTTGAACAATAATGGCAGGAGGTACGATCTAATGCTTACTAATTTCAGGCAAATAAACACAAATCATGATTTGTCTACTTTGATGGTAAGCAGTAAATTTAGAAGAGATGGGATACAGGTCTAGGTTAAACACTCTCCTACAGCAAAAACATACCATCTAACTTGAGAGTGAGATTGGCTTAGTAGTGCCCATCAAGCAGATGACGATTCAGACGAAGATTACTTGAACAATAATGACATGAGGTACGATCTAATGCTTCTGCTTCAATTTACTAGATTGGTTCAAATTCTAACATGCTCGGGACAATCTTGTTGTTTTCCCTTCGTTGGCAAACAGGATCGAGAAGAAGAACAAGGGAAGCCTAACCAGCAGCAAGTTTTGGCTCTGCATCTTCCTACTAATTATATCATTATTATGCATCTTTTGCTTCTCCTGGAAAAACAGGCTCCCAATAAGGTGCCGGACATTCCTTGACGATACACACCGTTATGCTATATGCACTGGAGTGCTCCCCCTCTCGTTCTTTCTCATTTCAGAAGTTAATTATGTTGGAAAATGCTTCAGTATAGAGAATGCTTCAGTATTAAGCACTGAAGATGTCACTCTAGTTGTTCTTGTGGTCCATAAGTCCATTGTTATTACCCTAAACAAAACAAGAACAATAGTCGATGCTTTTATTACGGTTGCCTATCAAAGATGAAAGTATTGTATCATGTCGATCCAAACCTTCTCTGCAAACATTCAGTACGAGTCCTTTTTATGCATTTTTTAGCTTATAGAAAGACGATAGCTTTTCAGAATCCAATACTAAATATAGTTCTTGAAATGAGACAAGGAACAAGTCCCAGCTTCTGACAGCATAAGTATAAAATGGAGCAATTCAACCGTGAATGTGCTAAAAAGTACCGTTAACATCAGGTCAATGGGAAATCAAATATGGTATCATGAAATCTTCACAACAAAGAAAGAATCACAGCAAACAAAGCCAAATCTCAAGTACAAACTCTCCATGAAATATCAGAGACGATGAAAATGGAGTTCAACATGGTATCGGGATCAATGAAATCTTCATCTGTAGCAAATGCTGCTAGCTTATAAAGCCCATACTGCACAGAAGCGTCAGCATCTAAACTCTGGTAGTATTGGCATTTGAAACTCAGGACTTGTGAGACATTAATTAACCTGCAAGAGAAAAGCATACCAATAAGCTGCCCAGTGGAAGATCGAGTAAGAGAGAAAGATTGCAATCAGCCAATGATTAGGATAAGCACTCTGCATGAAACCATCGGTACCTTGAGAAAAACGGGAATGAGGTCCAAGAATGGAGTGCTGCAAGGCTGTGACAGAAAACAGGTCCAACACCTACAACAGCACAAGACACGGCCATGAAGATTTAGTACACGCCACTGAGAAGGCAGTGAGTAAAGGCATGATAAAGAGGCAAGAAAAGAACTCACTATATCTAATACTCGGCTCGGATCCAGATCAGAGTGCCTAATTAATGACAGCAGCATTCAAAAAGGTTACCATGGAATGTCTGACTAGAGTAGAAGTACATATATACAAATCTTAACGATCCAAATCATTGAAATTGATGGCTTTGCAGAGAAGTTTCAGTGTCTTGACAAAGAAGAGTGACCTGCAAAATCGAGACAAACATATAAGAGGAAAATAGCATATAAAATAGTGACGGTTTTGCTTTCCTTGTGTAACCAATTGTCAGAAAAATATATGGAAGGCCACTGAGCTGCAATTCACTCTGCAACAGCATCCATAAATCAAGGGAAACACATAGTCACATAAGCACATCCTACTACATCTCCTTCAAAACATCTATGATATAGTTCCTGAGATCCTAGCTGATTCTGGTGGAATATGTTCCTCAACACGAAGTCCAAAGCTATAGACCAAAAAGAAAAACATGAAGTTCAAAGTTTGAACCATGCCAAAGCCATTTTATAGCACACGTCGTAAAGTATTTTGCATTGAATGTGCATTAGCATTCAGCATGTCGCTCTCCCTCCTTTCCCTGCCCCGCAAACCTTTGACTTATTGTGGTAGAAGAAATTAATCTTGTTTATGGTATTTGACACCGTAAGATACTTCACTACAGTATAAAATGAATCGAACTACAACATCAACTTCTGCAAATCTTGATTATTAGTTAAGGGCAGTTTTATCTGTAGTGCGCAGATTATGATTCTGACAATGACAGTCAACAAATAAAATGCAGCTCATTTGAGATTTAAGTAATGACCGGAATAACTCCAGGTACAGCACCACTAGATACTATAACGGGCCTATAGTTGAGCTTATATATGGAGAATGAAAAGATAGATAAGCTAGCTGCATCCTACGGCTAAGTCAATCTTATAACTCACAGGCCCAAGATGAATGCCTATCCGCAAAGAGTAGAATGGGGGTTTTATTTCATAAACGAGTTCCAAAGATAACAAGGAACAAATGGTAAATCATCATTGATTGGCATACCAGCTATGGATAGCACTTGCCCTTTTCGCGAAGAAGGGTAAACTTGGTTTGCTGGTATGGAAGATGAGTATTGACACTGACCTGCCATAGAAGAGGGGAAAACTTGAACGAGGAACAGACCTACACACACACGCATAGTGTAAAATGAGCATGACAAAAGTTTCTAAATACCAGTTCAAACATGCCTATATAATGATTCTCCTTATTTGGGGAAAATTCTGGCAATAGTCACATGCAGTAAGAAGACGTACCATTAGAAGAAAAGAAAGGCAAAGAAACCACCATATCTTTATGCACCTAGTTGTGACCAATGGCCTGCAAGAATTTAACCAAAGATCAAGAAAGTGGAATGCACACTTCCATCCAGAAAGCGATACATTCTTTTGAGACGACATATGCAAACTAACATCACCCCTGGACTATTTACGGGAATCCCACTGATCGTCAGGGTAAAAGAAAGGTAGTGGCCTGGTATCAAGTTCCCCAACACAATCAGGTAGTAATATTTTTGGATTACGAAAACTAAAAGGTGTTGTCATACACGGCTAGTTAGATCTAGTACACCGAGAGTAATCAAGTCGCAAAGAACTTGGTTCCTCAATCTATAACAGGATCACTAAATTACAGACACATTGGAGATGCATTATTTACAGGAACATGAAGTGCCATAGCGCAGAGAGAAAACCGATAGAGGCGAGTTTGAAATACCTCTGGAAGTAGTTCTTGGGGAAAGTCGTTCGGTTCCAGGATACTGGAGGATATGTAGAAGCTTGCGATTTCCCGGCGATGAAGTAAAGTCACCCCGAAAGGATACGGCCCTAGTCCCTCAACGTCTCTGAGTCTTCTGAACTTCGCCTCGCATTGCACAGCATCCTGATAGTCCATTCGCCGGGCGAGTTCCACCCAATCGTTCTCGTATCTGCAGCTGAGTATCTTCAGTCTCCTGATAACAAAAACCAAGAAATTTTGAAGGAAAAAAAAAATAAAAGTCTTGAAAGAGGCACCAAGATTTCTGAAGATCAGGAACTTACTCGACCTCACAGGATAACCAACGAGATCCCCTCGCCGGCCGACGAAAACACTCGTTGGTGTTGCCCCATTGTTGATTGACACCAACACGACCGCCGGTCCTCGCCCTTCTTGGGACTGCCGGGGCCGGTGGTAGAACCAGACGATTCTGAAGTGCTTCCAGTGCCGCGGCCACTTCTAATTCAACTATGTTGAATTGATCATCCATTGCCATTGAGACCAAGATCGAAAACCAAGAGAAACCAGAAACCTTTCCCTTGATCTTGAAAACAAGCGGGGGATTTGAATGACGAAAGGTTTAATTTTTGGCTATAAATGTAGCCGTTGCTGGGTTCGGATTGGTTTGGGCCTGAACATGGAATCCAAATCGGCCCAACATTGTTAGGATCGATGGACCAATTCGATGAAAATTGTTGAAATTGGGCTTTAAAAAAAAAAATTGTGCGATTGGAGAGTCCACCTTAGGGTTCCCTCTGTGGCGGCTGAGAGTCCCTTGAGGGGGATGTTAATCTCCAGTATAATGGAATCAAGAGATAGGTCTAAGAGCACAACACGACTGGCTCAACCAAGGGTGTTAATCGGATCGATTCAATTTAATCGATTGATTTTTTTACGGTTCGATTTTACAATCCAAAATTAAAACTGAACTAACAAATCAAAACAAATTATTTCCAAAAGATTTGTTGAGATTGTCTATTATTTCACGTTCGCGACAGACGTGTATTATGCAGGTCTAATATAAGGGTCCCATACTATGATGAGCATATACCGTATGCAAGTGCAGTTGGTAATCTCATGTATGCTATGGTTAGCACACGTCCAGATATTGCCCATGCAGTGGGAGTTTTGAGTCGTTAAATGTCAAATCCTGATAAAGAGCATTGGTCAGCCATGAAAAGAGTTCTCAAGTATCTTCGTGAAACTTCAGAGTATATGTTGTGTTTCGGGGGTACAGAGAGTGGGAGCAATCTTTGGTTAGAAAACTATGTTGATGCGGATTAGGGAAGTGATTTGGATAACAGGAGGTCGATCAGCGGGTATGTATTCAGCTTGTTTGGTATAGCTGTAAGGTGAATCAGTACAAGACAGTGTGTTATTGCTCTTTCATCAATGTAAGCCAAGTATATAGCTTTGACTCATACTAGCAAGGAAGATGTATGCTTACGAAGACTGGGTGGTGAGCTTGGTTTTCAGGTAGAACCAGTGAAGTTGAAGTATGACAATTATCAGGGTGCTTTATTTCTAGCTAGAATCCCGCCTTATCATTCTCATACGAAGCATATCGACATTCAATATCATTTCATCCGTAAGAAGGTCAAGAAGAAGGAGATACTGTTAGAGAAGGTTGATATAATTGCTAACAGTACGGATTTCTTGATTAAGACAGTTAGTCATTCAAAGTTCAGCTGGTGCTCAACTGAGGTGGGTTTCAAGACGATGACTTTTGGGATGACATCCATTTATGTGAAGTATTCAACTAGCGGGAGATTGTTGAGGTTATTGACTACTTCATTTTCGCGACAGACGTATGTTACGTGGACCTAGTACGAGGGTCATGATAAACTGTATATCTAATATGATGTAAAACCGTAAAAGCCCAAAACAGTGAAGAAAGGACGAGTACAAGCCAAAGGGAGGTCGTGCTGTAGTCAAAATTACATTGCGTCCCAGCGTAGCGGTAGTCCACGCTCAAGCACGATCCCTATGCACACAAACACTGCTTCAGGAGAAACTGCATTGCGCCCGGGAGCCATCTTGTCCACGTTCGGACGCTATTCTCAAAAGATTTGAGTCTGTCTTTTGACTCTGATATCTTTATAACGCGAGAGTGTGAGATCAATTCATTGAGTTTCCTCTAGAGTTTGAGTTGAGAACTAATATGATCTAAAACGCTCTATAATCCGGTCTTCTCATAGTTCTTTGCTATCACAGTTTATGGTGGTGTGATTTGTGGGGTTTTTCTCCCTGTAATCGGGTTTTTCGACATTAATTTCGTCTATTATTATTTTTATTGTATCGATTTTACATTTTCAAATCTTTCAAGTTTCACATATAAGAAGGAACATCATGCCACCCATTTTTCTGATTCGGACATTGTTCATCCCCAAGAGAGTAGACCTAGTTCTAGTTCAATCATTGATGATGAGAACTTAGCAATTTTGAGGATGGAGAAGCAACTTAAAAGAGGCAAAGAAGAATTTGGTGGAATCAATTTCGAGTAAGAAACGAAAGTGTCCCCAATAATGAAGATAAAGAGGGAGATCCAGCGAAGAAGAAGTTCAATGGAGTATACTTCAATTACGGGAAGTTGAATCATAAAGTATATGATTATCGCCAGCCTAAGACGGGCAACAATCAACAAGCCAAACAATTCCAACATCGTTGAAGATGAAAAAATACCAATCGATCTCTCGAACCTTTATCTTGTTGTTGTCTTTGAAGCGGACATGGTGGACAATCCGAGAGAGTGGTAGATGGACACTGCAGTCAATCATCATATTTGTGCTGATAAATAAATGTTTTCATCATATATTCTTGTCACTTGACAAGATCTTTATATGGATAACTTTTCTACTTCATTAGTAGCAGGGATTGATAAGGTCGTGTTAAAGAAGACCTCGGATAATGAATTGACTCTCAAAGATATGTTGTATGTGTCAGACATTAGGAAGAATGTAGTTTCGGATCGTCTTTTGTCTAACTGGATTTAGGCTTATGTCTGAATATGAAAAGTTTTTATTGTTTAACGATTGGATGTATATAGGCAATGGCTATGGCTATTTAAATAATGGTCTTTTCTTGATGAATATAATGCATGTGATCCGTGACTTTGATCGAGTGTTCTAATTTATGACATGTTAAATTGGGACATGTGAATCATAACACTTTGAAAAGATAAATGAGTTTGGATTATTTGTCTTCTATCGATGTTAACACACATAAATATGAAATATGCATTGAAAAGAAATAACAAAGGGTTCTTTTCCAAAGGTAGAAAGAAGCACTTCATCCCCAGAATTAATTACACCGATTTGTGTGACTTAAAATATGTGCAAACTAAAGTTAGGAAAGAAATACTTCATAGAATTCATTGATAACTACACAAGATATTATCCCTCTGTTAGTACATAGCAAGAATCAAGTTTTGCCAATACTCCCTCCGTTCCATAGTGCGATTACTGTGTGTGAAGAGTGGATGTAACGTCCTGGCCAAGTTAGGGACGAACCACTATAAATCTGATGTCATTTGCAATTTATTATTTCTGTATTGTTTGTTATCTGATTGATCACGGTGAAGATTGTACGAAAAACTGAATCTGAAAAGTATAAAAATCGTCTCTTAACAAAGAACCATTTCCACATAAAGAACTAGCTCTTAGTACAATATCTATTTTTGTACATCACTTTACAAGAATTCGAAAATGCTTAAATACTTAATTCACCCTCCTCCTTGACTATTTCTTGTGACTGAGAAGTCATATGGCAGACGTCCTAGTATCAATGATTCATGCATTTGGATCGTCAAAAGATGAGCATACGAAGTACAAGTCATCTTCATCTTCATCACCAATTTTCTTCGAATGAGTCGGCACCTATTCTTTCTTCTCTGGATTCACGCTTTTGCTTCTGCAATCCTTCAGAACATGACCTGGTTTCTTGCATTTCCAACACACGCCTCGGAGCGGCCTTTACTCTTTGATCGTCCTCGGGACCTATCCCGAGAACCATTCTTGGATCTTCATTCGTTGTTTCTTCCTTTCATAAAGAGAGCTTCGCTTGAGTCTCTTTCAGATCCGCTTCTATACATCTCTTTTGATAGCAAAGCGGAGACGACATCTTCAAACTTCAAGTCTGAGGTCCCTGTACCAATGAAGACGATACATGTTCCCAAGAGCTCAATAACAAACATAATAAGGTATAAACCTTATCCTCATTGAAGATAATTGATCGCAAATGATGTTGAATTAGTTCAGGTGCGCTAAGAAGGAGTTCCTCGCTCTTCAAAGATTATAAAGCTTTCTTCTCAAAAATAGACGACTCACAAGTGACTTGCTTTAATATAAACTGCCTAATTCTGTCCTTAGATCCTTAAGTGTCTTCTCCGCTACAACATTCACCAGAAAAGTTGCCTAAGCATAGTCAGATGAGACTATGAGCTTTTCAATTCATGGCAACCTAATCTTTCATCTCCTTAGATATTGCTTCGTCTTGGGGCTTCTCGTCCTCGATAACTTGCCAAAGTTCTCTATCAACCAGTAGTGCCTCCATCTTAAACTTCCAAATCTCAAAGCCTAGTCCACAAAAATTGTCAACCTCTATTTTTGTTTGACTACCACTCGACATTGCTTCCGTCAAGCACTATACAAATAACCGTCGAATCAGGCTCTGATATCACTTCTTAGAATGTCGAGAGTCACAAATGCAAATAAGGAATGCAAAAAGGAAAAAGATAAGGGACACAAATATTTAATGTGAGAAACTTGAGAACCGGAAGAAAAAATCATAGAAAGTACTCCACTAGTAAACACTAGATACTTTTGTTACATACAATCGCTCCAAGGATTTCTCCTATCAATTACAATACCCTCGTAAACTCACTTGTGTCTCACCACTCTTGCTTTGTTTATGTTACGAATGATCAAACAACAAGCAAAGCATCCCTATATGTAGTAGAGAGGGTCATAAAGAGTTATACGCAATCCCTCTATTTATTGGTTCCATGGTTGACCGGAACCAATTAGAAGGTCCTCGCGGGTGAGCACTCAGTTTAGAGGGGACTTACAGTAAAGATAACGTGAAAGTGGCTCATGTCCGCTAAAAGTTTGAAGTTATATGCAGCGTGTTCATTTTGACGAAATACACATAGATATTATTATAGTGCGATGGCATAGTTGATAGAACCTTATTCCCTCTGTTTGAGGGTGAAATTGAACCCT
>JAOVYX010002881.1:0-11415 GCA_035668315.1 Drosera spatulata
ATACCAAACGCAAGAGAAACCGGATGAAGACCAAATTTTCCTGCGATATTTAAGTATTCCTGCATCAGCCAATGACATATGACCAGCTTTAATTTGCCCACAGCAAACTGAAAAAGGGCGAGCTTGGTGCTCTATTACCAAATAGAACTGATGTCTAAATAAACTGAATTTGCATAAAAAGACCAGTCACAATTTTTCTTCATGTTAAATGTTTCAGAACATCAGTATAAACTCTAATAATGAGGTGAAATGCCTGTGAATTAGAAATGAAAATAGAAAGCTTCTCGACAAGCCGTTAAAATTATTTCAAGTAAACATCAAGACACGCACACTAACTCTTGAATCATGTTGGCAGCTTTAACAGAAGTCAGGGAAAATGTAGACCAAAATGAAAACAGCAAAGTACAGTCGATGAAGATGATGCAACCACTTGGATCTTTAGAGTATATCAAACCTTTGTTGCAGCTCTAATTATAGGATTGGACAAGTTATATCTGGATTCTCCTTCCGAATATCTTCCTGCCACGAAGAGATGAGACAACGTCTAATCAGACCCATTCATCACATCAACTCTTTTACAAGGAAAGAAACCTGATACCTGCACACCAACTATTGATATTATCCATGACACCTAATAGGCAGCATCAAGCAACGTGTATGAAACAGGAGGGTGTTTGACTCTTTCAACTATCGAAGAAAAGGACATCCTTGACATCAAAAGTGTGGATATGTCAATCACCCAATGAAGCTGCGGATATTTACCTTTCAAACGATTTAATCTTGCATTAGATGGACCTCCATCACCTAAAAAGTATTTTCCTGACAGTATGCCCATCGCCAAAGGACTGTATGCCAACAACAAGATTCTGGCAACAATTGATACAGCAAGAAACAATATATCCATATCAGTATGCGAAATAGCACTCACCACACCTCATGACTAATGATGATACGATGAGATATAAGCCCCAAGGATCTATAAAGAAGATTTAAGAAGGCATAAAGGACAAGGGAGTACAAACTACAAACCACACGACAAGTGCAAGATTACCCCATAGGATTGGACCGAACCCACAACTTAACCATAAAAGCTAACATGATGGGTTATGATTTATGAACTGTCGACAAATGACACTCTTTTTTTATGCAACATGCACGTTGATAAGACGGTTAAAACGGAGATCAAATCGATTATCGAACTTAGTGAAACCGATAACCCAAAACTAACCGAACCGATTATTAATTGGTTTGGTTTTGATTTATAGAATTTAAAATCAAACCGAACCGATTAACCGATAGCAAATCGATTAATTCAATATTTTTCAACTATTTTTATTTTTTATGTTATTTTTCTATTTAATTTGTCGAATATTTTTTATTATGTTAGTAAAAAAATCATTTGTTCATATACTTTTTATTATAGTAGTTTACATCGTTCCCTTTTTAACTCGATATATCTAATTTATTTTGCATAAACATGCGTGGTAAAAATTTATGGAGTTATTTTAATGAATGATATATATAATTATCATCATCAAATATTTAAGACGAAACCGTATGGAATCGTTAAAAAACCGTACAAAAAATCGTTTAAAAACCCAAAAAAAATTGAACCCATAAGTAAATGGGTTTGATTTTGATTTTCAAATCGATTAATTAATCGGTTCGTTTTTTCTTTTGAGTTGTAAAAATTGAACCAATAACAAACCAAATCGATTTACGAAAATTGACACGATCAACACCCTTACATGTTGGAACAACCCAACTTGCAAACATTTTTTTTTTTTCGGCACATACTGCCACAAAAAGTAGTTAGAACAACAGCTGCAACTTACACAGTTAAATGAAGTTACCATATGTAACTGAGTGACCATATGATCAATGAAGTTACCATTCTAAATCTCAAATTTAGGCTGTAATATATATTACCTCTCATGGTGACAGCACTCCGCCAATCCAGAATCGAAATTTCGGGAGAGCAAGTTGTATGAGTTCTATCACACAAACAGTAAAATTGTTAGATTCAATTCAAAGTAGAAGAAGAACAACGGTCTGGACTCTGGAGATTTCTGTTATCAATTTTCTGGAGAGTTATATAATATAGTAAAACTGTTGGATTCAATTCATTTTTCTCTCTTTTTAGTTGACGATAACTAGTGTCCAAGCTTCTGCATAGAGGACGAATTCAAATTAACAGCACAGACACATGAAACAGAAAGAAGAACCTGCAGAGAAACTATCTTGTGATGACCATAAAGTTTCTCAGCAACTTGAAGGAACTTCATCATCCCATAGGGAGTCTCATTACTCAGCCCAATGAATCTGATCTACAAGCACGCCATTTGTTGGAATCAGGAGAAACCCAGCTTGTTTAGAGGGATAGCGACAGAGTATTTAAAACCATCCTTTACCTTTCCGGCATCAATTGCTCTGCTCAAGGCACCAAGTTGCTCTTCCACAGGAATGGAGCAGTATTGTTTGTTTGGATCATATTCAACTTCCCCAAACATGGGGACATAGCTATTCACAATCAAAACCACGTGAAGAACCACTTAGAACTTTGGATCTCAGCTACTAGTCCCACACATACGATGGTGTCCATGAGCTTCAGTGGGTTAAAAAAAAACAAAGAGGAATTTCATGAACGAAATGTAAAGGTAACATTGACATACAAACCGGTCAGGCCAATGAATTTGATACAGATCGATGAAATCAGTCTGAAACCGCAGTAAACTGCCCATGCAAATATAAAAATAAGAATAAGTAATCTGTTTGCCGAAGAATACGACATAAACATCAGGTTAAGTAAAAGAGCCTCACTAGCCTATAAGCTGTCAGAGACTGCTTTAGCCTGATTTAGGATAGTGTTCACTCCTGAGCTTTGATTCATACTTAGTTCATATTAATCTATTTATGAGAAAAGCCTGAAGTTTATTAACAAAAGTATAGCATATAAAGGAGAAAGAGAAGAAAACTGACCCATGGACAACCAATAAAAAACAAGAACAGGAGACTTAAAAGAGGGGGGAAAAGAAGAAGAAGCAAGAACAGAAAGATGTAAACCACTTTTATCCATAATACTGTAATAGACACCAAAAACCAAAAACTATCAACGACTTTAGTCAATGGCCTTAACCTCAGAATCGAGGATTGCTGTACTATAAAAGTAAAAATTTTTAACTTGCATAATATGCATTTATTTTGCTAAAAAAAAAAGAAAAAAAGAAGAAGAAAACACTTGTGGTGCTGACTCTGTTTAGGTCTAATGAAACATTTCGGATCTCTGTGGTACAAGAGCTGCATAATGTGCAGAGAACCTGTTGTCTATCGCTTCTGTTATATTCTTGGCATCCAAGGACTTTGGTCCTCCTCGTATCCATGACATTTGACCAGATGGCCCAGCAACCTGTTGAGAAACAATCATAAATCTAGCACCTTAATTCAAAGATAAAGAAAATCTCTAGTATGATAAAACAACAAAAACTTACACCCATAGTTAAAACGGGACGTCACTGGTCCAATTCATCTGGTAAATACTACTATTTCCCAGGAGAATATGGACCTTTATGTAGTGGTATGTGACCTAAATGGACTAATGTTAAAGTTAACAACCTCCTCCTCCTCCTTCTTCTTTATTTTTATTTTTATTTTATTTTATTACTCTCTCTATCCCAAATAAATTACGATGACACATATTTCGAGATATAATTTAATACGATCCAACATCGTTTTTTACAAAATTATTGTGAGACATTTCTGATAGATTAAGTTATGAATTTTAATCTTGAGCCGGTTTAAGGTTTTTTTGACATCCTTAAGAATAAGAACGGAATGTTTTGAAGTGTGTGCCTTACAATTGATATAAGACGGAGGGAATATTATTTTATTTCACTTTTTATTTTTGAACAAAGACAAAAGTTGTCACTCTTGCTTCTCCAAAACATGGACAAATTCAGACTTGATGGCTGATGCCTCGATCAAGATAGCAAAATATCGAATAAAAAACGGCAGGCTGACCTTAGTAGCCAAGACGACCTTATCTCTTGGAATCCGCCTTGCTCTAATCCAACTCCCAACATACTCCTCACTCCTGCCTTGCGTCTCCGCCCTCTGCGGCACCGGATACCTATCCATAATCATACACCACAGCCACTCACAATCACCGAACTCAAACACAAAACACCAGACACCACAAAGCACAGTCCAACGACAACAAAACATTACTATCATTTCCCATTACATTTCGGCCGAATCAAAGAAGTTGATCCCAGAGCCATACGCATAATCGAGAAGCCGAAACGATTGGCCGATCGAGTTCTGCTCCCCGAACGTCATCGTTCCTGAGAAGACAGAATCGGATAAGAAGCTGAGAGGAAGAGCGATTTGGGGTGTTGGATGGAAGAGAGAGAGGAGAGGGAGAGGAGGATACCGTAGCAGATTCTGGAGACTATGAGATTGGGAGCGAGGTTGAACATCGGCACCGACATTTTGGAACCCTAGGAAGATTGGCCGGGTGTTGTCAGTGGCGGGGAACTGGGGTGTTCGACGCCGGTGGCGACAAGGGATAATCCCGCGAGTAGAGATGAGGAACTTCGAAAGCGTAGAAATGCTAATGATGCGAGTGTATGATACGAGATAATACGATTTTTAATTATTTTTTGTTCCATCCGATTATTTTGATAAAACAAAAATTTTTCATCCTGTACAATTTTTCGGTTTGATTTTTTCGATATCTCAGGTATGAAAGATCCGATTCTTTTTTTTGGAATTTCGATGCAAATATATGCATTAACTTCTTAACTAAAATTTGTACGTATTTAAGCCGATGCAACGAGAAGCTAATGAATAAAAGGTTGACATCCTACTACAGCACATCAACCACACTAAATAAACAACTTCATTTCAAGAAAACTAATATTTCTATGAGAAAAACATCAAGTAGCAACAACCTAGAAGTAGAAACCCAAAAACATCATATTTACAACAACTTCTAAAGTAAAGTTAACTTAAAAACAAAAACCACCAGTAGCACTAAAGTTATGATAACGAGCAACAACAATAACATGAAAACATCAAACTCGGAAAACCTTAGAGCAACTTATAAACAGGGACGAGGAAAATAAATTAAGAATAAAGTCATATTTGTATTGATTTTGATAGGATATTGTTTCACTCAAAACAAATACACTAGGACCTAAAGCAAAACGACATAGTTTCATAATATCGACCCGATACAGGATAAGTCGGTACGGGATTTACATTTTTTTCCGTAGCGAACCGACTTTTCGGTACGTCCATTTGTATATTCCCGTCTCACCGTAAGGTCTTGGTATGAACTCGGTATAACCGGTATGGTCCAGGTTTTCGGTCCGGTCCAATCCGATTCTTTGGGACAATTTTGCACATCCCTTATGCTAACTCCTCTCATCCACCCATGAATTTTATATTTAAGAGAAGGGGGTTTGTGTTAAAGGAATAAATTAACACTCTACTAGTGGGGTTTATAATAAATGAAAAATAAAATAAAAATGATAATAATAAACAAGACGGAAAAAAGATTTAATTTTCATTGTTTATTGTTTTGAGTTCAGAAGAAAAACGAAAAATTACAATAAAATGTTTAAGGGAAGTTTCAATCATATTTTGGTACCTAAAATATTTGATGGCATATTTAGATACCCATTGAAAGTTTCATTTACATCTTGATGTTTAAAATGGAGTAAATGACTTTAATGCCTTTCACCTAACTTTGTTGACTCACATCCCTCTGCCTCGATCATTGTTGACCCAAAAATCCAAACCAAAACCTTGCTCATTCCCATAACTCTCCTAAACAACCGCCACCAAAACAACAACCAACATTCGTTGGTACCCAAACACGACACCACATTGTTAACTCGAGCTCCTCGAATTCTTCCTCAAGTCCGACAACCACCAATTTCGACATTGCATTTGCTCGAGTTTGCTCAATCCATCATTATCGTCCGAGTTTGTTCATTTGCTCGGCTAGCTTCTATCCTTGAAAAATTTAGATAATTTTAGCCTTAAACGAGTTCATAATTATTGGATTTAGCTTGAGCGGGTGTATGGAGTTTCAATGTTGAGCGGTGTATGGAGTTTCATTTGCCATTGTTTGATGTCCATATTTTCTTTCTTTTTTCTATTTTTTAGGTCGAAATCGCAAAATGTGATGCAAAGATCTTCCATCGTTCTTTTGTAGAGCTATGGATACTCATAATGATACCGGGCTAGAACCACTCAACGTGGAAGTCGTTGCGCTGTGCATGTTCAAAGGCGATTGTTTCTCTTTCGTCATTCAGAGATCAATGACGCTAGTGGACGTGTACGAGCAGCTGATGAGCAAGTGTCAAGGGATTAATCCAGCAACGAAGCTTGTTCGGTATTTTGTACCTCAGATTCAGAGTCATGTTCCTCTCATTACGGATGACGATGCAACACTCCTGTGTAAAAATTGGTGTGATTGAGATGGAAGTAGCAAGGAAGACAACACTAACTCCGTCTTCAAGAATCTCGTCTAGTGTTCCTCCAAATGCGAGGTGTTGTTCTTGAATTCTACATAATATGCAGTCACATCTTCTTAATATTTAGTTCACTTTCTATAAATTTGTAGTTCACATCTTGTTACAATTTGTAATTCTCATTCCATAAAATGTTCAGTTAACATCTAAGTAATATGAAGTTCACAAGTGGATAATATGCAGTTCATAGTACAGTAGTAGGCAGTTCACAAAATTTCATAATGTGCAGTTCATCTGAATAATTTGCAGTTCACAAATATAATATATGCAGTTCACAGTAAAATAGTGGGGCAGTTCACTAGCTCAGAATAAGCACTTCATGATATGCAGTTTACAAGTTCTGAAAGCAAATAACATAGTTCACATTTAATATAAAAATAGTTCACACGTTGAAGTTAATTAGTTCATAAATGAGTAATGGACAATTCACATCAAGTAATATGGTTATCTCAACTATTTCTTTAATTCATAATTTTGTGTATATATGTGTGCATGTCTAGAGTCAATGAAAGTCTCAGTGTTGCGACGACGTCTACCCTCAATCGAGTTATGGCGTGACTGTATTCAGCTATTGGTTAGGTTTTTGCTATCCCCGACGAGTTCCGAGCTGCCATAAGAAACTATACCTATACGAAGGGATTCCAGTTCAAGAAAAATACTTCGGAGAAGATAGCGGTGTCTCGCATCCTTGAGAACTGCAAATGGCGTGTATATGCTTCAAAACTGAAGCGAGATGTGAAGTTTGCTATAAGGAAGTGCAATCTGACTTATACTTATGAGATTGGCTTAGCAGATCGGGGATATCCAAAAACTAAGGCTGTTGGGTGCAACACCTGGTGAAAAGGAAGTTGCGGCATACACCAAGCACACGACCAGTTGAGATGGATGAATGAATTTCAAGAAAGGTATGACATTCAACTAAGGTATCACCATGTTTAGCGAGGAATGGAGCACGCTTTGGAGGAGATTCATGGTAGAGCATGATGCTCATTCGAACATTTACGTATACAAACTTAAAGATCGCGAATCCTGTAAGTTTTGCGGAATATGAGGTGGACCTTGAGACAAAACAATTCATTCATCTATTCGTGGCTTTTAGGATGTCTTTACTTGGTTTTGTTCGAGGGTGCAGGCCTGCAGTATTCATGGACGGTACCTTCATCAAGTCGAAATATCATGGTTATCTTTTTGACTGCGATGGGACTAGATGCTCAAAACGAAACTTTTCCTATTGCATTTATCGTTGTATCAGTTAAAGACAACGATAATTGGGCTTGGTTCTGCAATCATCTCGGATGAGCTATTGCCCTTTAATGCGCGAGCATGGAATAGATATGTATTCTTTTCAGATCGTCACATCGGATTACAAAATGTCATTTCTCGAAATTTCTTTGTTGCCCAACACTCATACTGCCTAAGTCATCTTGTTGATAATTTCAAGAAGGAGATAACCAATTTAGAGTTCATAATTTCCATATCTCAGTTAGCCAAAGTACAGTTTATGATTACCTTGCTTCACAGTTCATGATTAGCTTTACTGATAGGTCATGATGTCTTACTTACAGTTTATGTATCAATACTTACAACTCATCAATTTATTCTTACAGTTCATGATTTTCTTATTAACAGTTCATGATTACCAAATTCACAGTTCATGTTACATTGGTTTACAGTTCATGGTTTGAATATGCAGGTACTCATAAAATATCCCTTTCTGAACAAGAACCATTTGTGCTCTGTTTTCACATCCGCTGTGTATGGATTGACGATTGAAGTCTTCGAAGAAAATATCACCAGGATAATGACACCCATGCCCTTGCCAAGGAATTTCATTACGGAATCACATCCTGAGTGTTGGGCAAATTTGCTTTTTCAAGGAATACGATGGGACATCATGACTAACAACATTGTAAAAAACTTTAACAGCTAGATTAAAGGCGCACATTATCTCCCAATCACTACCATGGTTGATGAGATTCAGATGTAAATTATGACGCTTATGTATGAATGGCGTGAATCCATTCTTGATAGAACTACTATGTTGACCCCGATATCACAGAAAAAAGTGGCAAAAAACTATGAGGCAGGCTGTGCACTGAGGCTACATGCTGCATGTTTTTTGCAAATTTGAAGTGGTCGACAAGGACTCGAGTTATGTTGTGGATTTTCAAGAAAAGACCTCCTCTTATAGAGAATGGCAAGTCTATGGACTATCTGTCGTCACGCATGTGCAGCTAGGTTCATGATTATTGTGATCTATTTTTTATGGTGGACATGTATAGGAATACTTATAGGGAGGTAATCAACCCAATTCCATAACAACCACATTCTGTTGTGCTGTTGCATCTCATAGAGATCAGAGCACCAGATGTTTCAGTTCAACCTGGATATAGGAGAACCAGGAGGATACCCTCAGAGGTTAATACGCGACAAATGACATGTAATCTGGGCAAGAAGTCCGGTCCCAATCGTAGAACCTATCAGAACCTCATCAGTGGAGACTAGTTGTTCTTATTTTTACGTTTGTAATGTTATGTCAAGACGAGATTGAAATGTTATGTCAGAACTTATGTTTGTAATGTCTGGAATGAATGTGTTCAGGGCAAGAGGCTCTGTCCCGATCGTGGGCCTCGACAGGTAGTTGTATACTTCCATAGTTGTCGCCTATACGTGCTTGTTAACAAACTTCTTTAGCTCGGCTTCCACTTCTAGAGTGTGTACAAACTCAACGGTCTGTAGTGAAGCTTGCCCGTGTCTTACATTTTTGTTTGTGGAGTCCTTTATTTCCAAGGTTGCACTGAACAAAATGATGCCTCCTTTGGCCTCTTTTTTTCGCACCATCTCTTCTTTTCATTAGGGTCAGCTACTCGATCTCGGCTTCTGTCAACACATCAATGATCCTGAGCTCAATCCTTTTGCCGTCAGGATTGATTTTGTACCTGATTATGGGTCTAGACGGAATCAACTTTGGTCTTTATGAGGCTTCCTTTCTCTTTTCTTTCATTTGGAGCTTGTTCTCCCTAATGAATTGCTGCAGCATGGCTTCTCTCAAGGGATATTCCAGCATTTGTCTTGTCTTCGCCATGTGCCTAGTAACCCATGTTTCAAGGGACAGGAAAGCCTGCAAGGCTGCATCTATGGCTGCCTTATCAGTTGTTGTTGATGTAGGAGCTTGTCCTCCTCCCGTTGTAGTAGTGGTGGTTGCCAGGACTTCAATTGCCATCAAGGGCTGTTCAGTTTGTAGACTAACTAGTTCCTATCATGTAGTCAAGATTGGAACTATCTCGGTGGTTACTGCAATCGTCTCTGTTGCAGACTTGGTTATCTGCTCTCCAATATTCAACGAGGAGGGTACTGCCTTCTTTACTGTTTTTGTTGTCATGGCTCCCTTAGTCTTTTGAGCCTTTTGTGTGGCCTTAGCTGCCTCCTTTGAGATCTCAGTCTCCATTGCTTCAATTTGTTTTCTGTTGAAACCCTTGGCCATCATTTCTCTCCTGAAGTCTGCTTGAGGGCCTTCTCTTATTTCTACCCAAACTTCTGCTGTCTGTGTGAAATCAAGTTTTCATCATTTCCATCCTTTAGAACTTCTACTGCCAGATTGGAGTCAAGTAGTACTGTAGTTTCTATATCCTTTGGTGGTGGTACCTTTGACTTCTGTCCTTCCTCCACTATTACAGTGAGAGTTGGAGGTGCAATTGAGGGTGGTTGGTCCCAGTGCATGCAGGGCTGTTTTCCTTTGTCCTTTAATGCAGTCCCCGTTTCTAACCGATCTGCATCTGCTTCTTTTGCGATCGACCTCTTAATAGGTTGAGTGACTTCTTCTTCTGTAGGGGCTTTTGATAGAGCTTCTTCTGCCTCCTCAGAGGTCTGCATCACTAATTTTCTTCTTGTTACCTTTGGAGGTCGAGCAGGAACTGGCTTCTTTATTGGTCTCCTAGGCTTTGTCGCTGTACCGTTTGCTGCAGCTGGCTTATCTGTTAGAGCTTTTGTTGTTTGAGTCTTTGTAGATGTCATCTTCTTCGGAGATTTGGCGTTGGCCTCTTTGTCCTTCTCCACCACCTCTTTCAAAGGTTGGTATGAAGCAATTGATATAGTCTCCACAGCTTTTCCCTACTTGGCAAGCCTAAGGACTGTTTGCCAATCTTCTTGACGTTAATCTGCTTGGATGCAGTCCAAGGTCTTTCTTTCTTAACGGACAATTCCAGGTTTTCTTTCAGAAAGATGCTGATGATCCTCTCAAATAGCATTTGCCTAGCTCTACTGTCTTCACTAATTGATGTATCAGTAGATTAGCCCAGTTGGGCTTGTATTTCATGAGTATTGCACACATGATTTCTTGTTGGCCCGTGGTGATTTGATTCTTGGCAAATTCTCTGGACATGATTGACTTCTTCACCACGTCCGCAAGCAGCTTGTGAGGCTTGGAGAGAAGCTTCTTCATGGTTCTGATGTTGACATCCTCGTTCTACTCAGTCAGCATGGCCAATCTTTCATCTTTTACTGTCCGGTCAGGGATCCCCTTTTCTCCTTCATCAGGCACTTTAAGCATGTCTTTGAAGTCCTTTGGAGTGATCTTGATTGTGTTTCCTTTGGTGATCTTGTATGTTATGCTCTGAAATCTTCTACAACCTTGTCGTTCTCTTACTTCATCTTCGTAGAGCCTACTTGTAGTTTCATATAGGTATTTGAGGCTAGCATCCTGGATCAGTTCGGCAATTTCCTTAATTTCTTCTGGTTTGTCGTTTAGGGTTTCAAAATTAAGCACTGCCTCAGTCTACAATTCAATCCTTTCGGTCTCTTTCTTCGATTGACTCGATTTGATTTGAGTCTGGTTAGAGGAGATTGGAGAGTTGGAGAGAGAGAGAGAGAGAAGGGG